>CM039613.1:8204689-8250701 GCA_022457205.1 Saccharum spontaneum
AGCATTCCAAGGTCGTTCAATTGATAGTGTTTAAGAAAAAAGACCACTAACCGCTCGAGTCCGGACTGGAGCAATCTCGACCTGCTTTCCTGCTCTAGTGGCTTGGTCATATAGGTTTTCCCCTTCATCGGAAGTTGCAATGTCCACATAATCTTCTTCCATCCATACAAGCTTCAAGTGCAACCGACTTCGCTCCGCCAGCCGAGCGAGATATGTTTGAAATCTCTTCTCACGATGCATGTTATGGATAGGCATATTGTTTTGTTCCATACGCTGCCACTCATCAATGCACCTCTGGTGTTCGTGCTGGAAGTTAGTCACCTTCTTCTGCTGTCTCCTATCAAACCTGCAAAGAATTGCAAATCATATATTGACATATGTGAACAACTGTTTCCATTCGATGTAGACTGCAACAAAGAATACTCACTGGGGTAGATCCCAACTAGTGGAGAAGGGCTCCAGAGGACACGGTTGCTCTCTACCAAATTGACGTGCCACCCTATGAGGGAGATGGTACTCGACAGCGTAGAAGCAAATCAAGGCGCACCTCATCGTCCACACGTCCTCGTCCACACGACACATGGAGCTCAAGTTCATGGCCAGAATGTTGTCGTGGGTATAAGGGCGCCATTGAACCTACAAAAGAAGTATTAGCACTAGTTCTTACATGGAGCTCAAGTATCCGCACAACACATGGAGCTGAAGTTCTTACGTGTTGAGGCTGCAGGATGTCTAGCTCGTTGGTGTAGCTAATGTATGCCTGGCAGGAGACGTGGTACGTACCCGAGGCACGCTCGTAGAGGTGTGCCATAGTAGGGGCCACCATAGGGTCTCCTCCTAGAAACCAAGCATGAGGTGGGGCCAAAGTGTGTGGCCTACCAACCGGTAGCCGCTCCCACATCCAAATCTGCAAAGATATAATTGGTAGGTGAAGTTGCATTACATTAGACATGACAGTACTTATGAATAGATAATGTCTACTCGTGTGAATACCGTAATACCTGGAAAAGGGTGGTGCAGCCCGACTGAGTGGAGTGGGCGCCTCCAGGCCGCCGGCAAGCCTCACTGAGCTGGCGGTAAAGGAAAGCAAGCACCGCGGATCCCCAACTCAGGTTCCCGGCATCATCCAAGTTCCACAGGCAGGGGATGTACATCCACGAGGCCGTATCCCCAGTATCGTCCCGGAAGAGGACCGTACCGAACATGTGAAGCACCCAAGCCCTGCAGTAGTAGTCAACGGTTGCCTCATCCGCGTCCGGTGGGCACTCTCCAAACTGCTCACGGATCCACCTCAATGGGACACCACTGGTGCGCCGCTTCTTACCCGCCTCAACATCTGGCAAAGGACGTCCAAAGAACTGAGCCACATGTCCCACCCACCCCGCTGACTGCACGTCACTTGTCACTGGGTTGCCTCGGATTGAAACCCCAAGAATCATGGCTGTATCCTGGAGAGTGATCGCCATCTCGCCACACGGCAGGTGGAAAGAGTGTGTCTCAGGACGCCACCTATCAATCATCGCTGTCAAAGCTGCTGGATTGAATGGTGGCACCCCGCGCAAACAAACACGAGCAACTGTTGCAAGCTTCGCACGCTTCAGGAGGGGCGTGTACCGCTCATCGTACCACATGACTGTAGTAAAGTCATGGGTCATTGGCCTGAGTATGTGCAGTACCTGCATCAACAAAATAATAAGTAAATTGAACAAAGAACATGTATCTATACCTAATATTAAAGAGCCAAAATTTTAGCCCATGTTTTGGTCCACCTCTCCTAACTAACTTCATGAACGTGGATAGTTAGGAATCCTGATCCTAATCCAAAACAAATCCAAATAGATCCCTTCAATTATGAGAAGCTGAATAGGAATCATAATCCGAATAGGAATATAAATACGAGTAGAATTGTGCCATGGTGCCGAACAGCAAAAGAGTTCCAGACGGTGTGCTCAATGGAGCATAGACTACGTACGGACTATATAATACGTGGAGGCATATTTAATGTGTCATAAGTGCCGAACAACAAAAGGCGGTGTGCTCAATTTTAGGGCCGGTTTAGTTCCAAAAAATTTTGCAAAATTTTTCAGATTCTCCGTCACATCGAATCTTTAGACACATGCATGAAGTATTAAATATAGATAAAAAATAAAACTAATTACACAGTTTAGACGAAATGGACGAGACGAATCTTTTAAGTCTAATTAGATCATGATTGGACACTAATTGTCAAATAACAACGAAACGTGCTATAGGGTCATTTTACAAATTTTTTTGCAACTGAACAAGGCCTTACCCTAGGGGCATAGACTACGTACGAACTATATAATACGTGGAGCCATGCTTAATGTGTCATAAGTATAGGATACATGAGTACATATATACTTATGGAATTGGACTCCAACTTATATACTTTTTGGAGACAAAAATGAGAGACCGATCCGTGGACCAAGGAAGAATTCTCCTCAGAACATCAATGTTGTTTAATTCTATCTACTTTGATTTTTACTAATAGAGTGTCTCAAATATAAAAGATAGAATACGTGTTCTTCTTTTATGCAACGGCACACAGACTTATTTCCTATAATACAATAATATGTCATGTATTTTGCATGGCAGATTTTTCTTAGCAAAAAATACATGTGACACCTAAGTGTCGTATATTGTTTGCACAAACCAAAACAACTAATATAGTGATAATATAAATCCACGAGGTGCAATGCGTATATGGGACACTATGTCTATATGTATATTTCTTTACGACCCATAATATTAAAGAGAGAAAATTCTTACAATCATTTTTTATTTCCTACAATATTCTCGTGCTCTTTATTCTGCCGCATATGACACAGACTCATGGTCTATGCTCATACAAGTAAGAATAACACATATCCAGCAACGTTATAGAGTTTTTCCAAGACGCATCAAACTACGGTATGGAGTTGGATTCCAAGACGTGTTAGAACATATGACTATCACTAAATAAATCTTTGAGAAGCAAATCGTCTAGCTAACCGCACAATAAATCTCCGAGACACAAATTGTTCAGCTAATAACAACACAACAATCTGTTTCGTTGTAACGCACGGGCATGTTTGCTATTTGCTAATAATGAGTAAAGTGAACAAAGAACATGTACCTCTCCTTGCTCGATCCTCCGTGCATGGTGCTTCGAATCGTACCTCTCCTCCAGCAGCGTGTACCGCTCCATCCTGCAAGATCAAACATAAGACAAATTATTAGCATGGCGGCGTGTATATGTATATGGAAAACATGCTTAATTATTAGGAGTTGACGTAACAAAGTACTAAAACCTGCCACTAAAGTTAGAAATAAATATGACCATGATTCTTTGCACAAAGATGGGTTTGTACTTTGCACATGATACTTTTTCACAAAGATGGCATTGTGCACGGTCTATATATATTAGAATCCAAGCACTAATATCTAACCTGTAAACCTTATATAGCAAGGCGTTGCCTGACAAAAGTCTATTCATCAAGAAAATAAATCTGCTCTTACATGTTGAAGTGGTCATACGACAAACTTGTTTGTGTGAGTAAAACTTTATGGCAGATCAGTAACATTCGTACGAGAAGTAACATTCTAACCAACACCATACATTTGACTTGATTTCAAAATTCCACAATAAAATGTTCAACTTTTCTTAACCTACACTACCTCCTGCACAAGCATGCTACCTTTCTATTTAGGGTTTCACCCATAAACCTCCAATGCATTCAAATCTAACCAGATAGTAGAATGGAAGGGAGGAAGGAGGATTACCTCGGGTAACCGATTCCACGCAAGATTAGAGCTCAATAGAGCCACATCTGGAGGCTAGGGTTCATGGGTAGTGACACTAGTACACGGACATACTATACAGGCGGTTGGTAACCTATTTCTACTGGCGTTTTCCAGCACCGCCTGTGCTAGAGGCCAGTAGAAATGGGCCAATTCCACAGACGGTTGCTTGTGAACCGCCTGTGGAAATGGATTTCCACATGCGGTTCACTTAGCGAACAGCATGTACAAAAAAATCCCGAAAAAACCCGAAAATAAATAGCAAAAAAAGATTTTAATTAGGGCGAGGACCCCACCGCCTACGTCGAAGTCGCAAACCGCGCAATTTTTCGCGCAAAAATCACGCGCTACGCGCTCCGGATGGGATTCGAACCCACCACCTCGGCCTCGCGCGAAGCCTCCTCTACCACTGCACTACACACTCACATGTGTTCGTATACCCTTTCGGTTCCCCACATATTATACAAATCCGTGTGTAATTTGCTTGTTTGAGGTCCTAAATGATTTCAAATCAAAAAGTTATCAACTACAAAGTTTCATAACTTTTCGAGACGAACAACTTTCGTATTGGTCATTTCTCCATCCGAGGTCGTTCACAAAATTTGAATTTAAAATTTGAGACCATTCAAACGTAGTTTTTGTTGACAAGATGATTTCAAATTAAAAAGTTGTAATTTACAAAGTTTCATAACTTTTTGAGACAAACAACTTTTATTTTGGGTGTTTTCTCATCCGAGATTGTTTGAAAAAAAAATCGAATTTTAAAAAACACGGGTATTTCTAATGGCGGATTTCTTAACGAACTGCCTGTAGAAATGGATTTCTACAGGCGGTTTGTTAAGACAACCGCCTGTAGAAATGTCTTATTTTCACAGGCGGTTGTCTTAATAATTAATAAACCAACCGCCTGTAGAAATGTCTTATTTTCACATGCAGTTGTCTTAACAAATCGCCTGTAGAAATTCATTTCTACATGCGGTTTTGGTCTTGGGGTCCACCGTTTCATTTCTACTGGCGCGTGATAAATAAAACCGCCAGTAAAAAAAAAGCAGGCGCCGGGAAAAATCATCTTTCTACTAGTGTGAGGGGGAGAGAGAACAGAGAGGGCATGCCGGTTAAATGAGGAGAAGGGAAGAAGAAAAGGGCCGGCACGTGGGTTAAGTGCCCAGACCTCGGCATTGAGTCAGGACACGGCGAGGTCTGTGGCTCGGCGTTAAAGGGCCCAATGTCGAGGCCTCGACGCCACACTAGCCCAGTGGCCATGTTGGATCCCACGTGGCAGGGGTAGGCGTCGTCTGAAGGCACGCTAAGCCTCATATCTCGGCGTTGTGCGGCGTTGCGTCCTATGATGTCGAGATTCGAGTCTATTTTTAGATAAGCTTTTTGGAGTCTATTTATATAAAAAGTTTTCAAAAAGGGCTGAAATGCAAAATTTTCACCGACCATGCAAGGCTCCGATCCATCAAGTCAACATCAGAACCTGGAAGAGTGTGCCGGCGCCGGCTTGCCGTCACCGTCGCCGCCGAGGCGCGTGGAGAAGAGCGCGGCGACAGGGCGGTGGTCAGAGAAGCGCGACTCGCTGCACGCGTACCAGCGCTGCTCCATCCCCTCGCCGCGCCACAGGATGCGATCGCACCTGCCAATGCAGCAACAGCACGCACGCGCGCGTCTCGATCAGCCAAACCCACCATTGATTAATTCAGTAGGATCGGATCTCAGTCGGAGCAATTAATTACCATGCCGGCGTGCGCTTCTTCCTGTCCCGGGACCGGGAGCCGTCGGCGATGCTCATCATAGTGTAGGCGTCGGAGCCGGCCACGTACTTGTACGTGGGCTGGAACCCGATGCGGCCTTCCTCCCACCCGGCGAACACGCGCCCGGCCTTCTGCTCCGCCCGCAGCTGGTCCCTCTCCAGCAGCGCCGCCCACTCGTGCCGCTCCACCAGCTCCCGCGTGCCTCCGCCGCCGCCCGCCATCAGCAGGCGGTAGTTGAGGTCGCCCAGCCATACTACCTTGCTGCACGCACCGACGCACGTTCCCTTTGGTCATGAGTAATGGCGTTGGCGTGGACGACGTACGTCCATCGGGACGCTACTACTTACTCGTGCTCCAAGATGGTCACCGGCGACGACGCCCCGCAGGCGGCGAACCACGGCAGGTTCGGCCGCATGAACCTCGTCCGCTTCAGGATCTCGGCCACGTCGCCGTTGCGCCGCGCCCTGTCGCCGTCCTTGTCGCCGGACGCGAGGTGCGTGCACACGAAGCACAGCGTCCGGCCGCCGCCGCGGGCTCCCAGCGTGAGGCTGATGGACACGGAGCCCTTGTTGCCCATGTAGCCCATGACGCCCCTGCCGACGCTCGACGCCCTGACGCCGGCGATGCACGGGAGGAGGTCGCCCCGGACCCACACGCACAGGAAGATGCCCACCATCTGCTTGCTGGCCGCCAGCCGGTAGTGGTATCGTCCGCCGTGCCGCCGCGCCTCCGCGCACACCAGCTCCTCCTCGCTGCTCGACTCCGGGGTCGACGGCGTGGACGGCTCGCTGGCGTCGTCGTCCGGCTCGGACGCCGTGCTCGGCCTGCAGCTGTCCGCCGCCAGCAGGTCCGCGAAGCTCACCCGGCCTTTCTGGAGCAGGTGCACGTCTGAGGGAGAGCTGTGGCTTCTGCTCGATGACGAGGACAACGACGAGGCGGCGTCAGATGGAGGGTGGTTCAGCGCTCGCCGGATGAGGTCCAGCCACTTGCGAGCTGGGCCCTTGTCCTCGGCGCCGAGCACGTTCCGGGCGTTCAGCGGCACGATCTCCTGGAACCTGCGTGAACAACCAACGAGAATTCAGGCCAACAGGAGTTTTGAAACACGCAGTTTGCAGACATCATTGGACTTTGACTGTAATTCTGTAACACCATCTCCAACACCAATACTTCATCCCCAATAGAATGATACCGGTGATCACCAATACTGTTTTTTAAGACTATTGGAGGGAGATGCTCCAATAAATCACCAATAATCTCCCCCAATATATAGAGCTCATCTTCCTCCACCTCGGATCCACGATGACCATGGCCGCCAGAGCAAAGCTTTTTGTGAATATGTCTTCCACTGGCCACCAAACTATCTTCGACGAGTGTCGCAGGAGAGAAGTGGCAGTTGGAGGTGGGTCCCGGCTATTAGGGGAGATATAACTCCCCCTTTATTTGAGGGGAGATGGAGGAGATATTGATGATCACTGTAAAAAGAGGATGGGAAAGGAGAGCTGTTGGAGAATCAAATTTAGTTTATCTCCCCCAATATGACAGGTTTACGGAGATAGAGGATGAGAAAGAGGAGCCGTTGGAGATGCTATAAGAACCGGTCAAACCAACTGGATCATGGCCACTGCTGTTGCTGTGTCCTGTTACACAACATAGTTCTACTCTTCTGTTTATGCTACTCTCCGGGTAATGTATGGCACCACGGGTGTGTTTGTTTCCCACCCTGCGAAACACGTCTGGGAGGGCTTGTTTTGTTCAAGACCCCGAAGAAATTGCCTGTGCTTGGAACGAAACTGAGACTTGCCTGTGACGTACTCCTTCGTCACATAAAAAAAGTGTCATTCTCGCTTTCAGAATTTTAACTTTAACTAAATATATATAAGAAAATATTAATATTTATTTATTATACATATTTAGTATTATTAAAAGAATTACTAAATATATTTTCATAATAAAATTCTTTGGAGATATAAATGCTGTTAATATTTTCTATAAACCTAGTCAAACTTAAGGAAGTTAGACACACATGACTCTCATAGCGACATTCATTTTGGGATAGCACAAAGAGTATCATTCTCGCTTCCTAAGAAGTCAAATATTTTTACCTTCAAAGATTCTCTTTGTAATTACCTGCGTAGCTATCAATCACAAGACGCCAAAACATATTGTATGCCAGATGTACGGTTATGTTTGCAGCTTTATTTTTTCTAGGCTTCCTTGAGCCCAGTCACCAACTAAACAACGATGCACCTCATATGCCTGATCAGGTAGAAAAATGCAACTTGACAGGCAGTTATCAGGCCTTCAACTTTCCCAGACAGCTCATCCAGGGTTTAATCCAAACACATGGCGGAGGTTCTCAAGCGAGGGTTCCAACCATTTGTTTGACGCCCTGGACTGAGGCTTGCGTCCAGACAGGTCGATTCAAACTGAAGTCGTTGCCTGGCGGGGATCAACCAAACAGGCCCTGTGGCATGAAAGAAGAAACCAAAACCAATGAAGTGTAAAATTACCATTTCCTATGTGTACTACGAGGCGTGAGTATGTACTGCAGCCTACAGCACTCATAGCCTCTGAAAGAGAAATGCCGGAGTAATCATCATGATTAGCTTAAGAAATTAAGGCTACACTGAAATGCATGACCATGACCTAGTTTTTGTTATGCTCTCACATATACACTATATCTAGATACATAGTAAAAGCAATGTATCTAGAAAAGCTAAAACGCCTTACAATTTAGAACGGAGGAAGTAGCAACTAGCAACCACATGCTGTATTAAGACTAGCAATATGATTTGTTTTCTCTATGAAAAAAGTTTCAGAGATGATGAATGCACTGCAAGTGTTGAGGAGTCCACAAGAACTGAACATATACATGTTAAAGATGGCAAACACATTATACATGCCATGTTGGAGTATTACAGATACATACCCGAGGACGTAGATGTGAGGAGAGGAGGAATCAGGGCCATCGGTGAGCCAGTCCGAGAGATCCAGCACTCCGTGCGGCGCTCGGCCTCCTACGTTCCATGTCCCAACGAACATCCTGAAGAACAGACAAAAAAGACATGAAGCAGTTAGGCTGTCCGCACTCGTGGTACTCTAAATTCATCATCTATAAAGTCTAGTCATTAAGATTCTCTTCTCTATAATCAATTCTTCCGCACCCATCCATCCTCTATATCATCCTCTATTCACTGTGGGACCTACTTGTCACTTTATCTAAATATATCTATGTGAGATCTTGTTTTAAAGAATTTATTGAAACGAATTTAATGATGCAATTGGAATTTAATTTGGTTTTTTGGTTTGCAAGTTATAATATTTTTTAGCTAGTTGAAACACGGGGACCCGTAGCTGAGATTCCTCCGTGCATGTGCGCGCATGCACTGTCGCTGCTGTGCGTGGGCCAGCGCTGTTTACTGGACGCACGATACTCCTCTGAATATAGCAGACCGACATTCGTTGCGGATTGGATATCGGACAATGCTACAGGGAATCTTGTACGCTAAATGCACATGCAGGATCATAAAAAACAAATTACAGATTCCATTAGTAAACCGCAAGACGAATTTATTAAGACTAATTAATTCATCATTAGCACATGTTTACGGTAGCACCACATTGTCAAATCACTGACTAATTAGGCTTAAAAAATTCGTCTCTTAGATTAGTCTCAATCTATGTATTTAGTTTTTTAAATAGTTTATATTTAATACTCCATGCATATGCCTTAATGTGATAGGACTAAACCTTAGGTGAGTGAGCCAAACATTCACGTTCGCCGGCTCGACGAAATCGTTTGAACTCAGCACGATTTGACTTTGGAACATGAGCTGGATTGGTTGACTCACTCATGGCTGCAGCTTGTCGACGACGTGATACGACAGCAAGAATCCGAGAGAAAAACATCCAGAGAAGGAAAGACGGAGGCTGTGGTTTTTGTTTGCCCCATGCTGCTCTGAACTTGTGATATAAATCTTACATTAATATTAAACCACGAAGAAATTCTTGGTTTCGTTCTTTATTTTCTATATTTTTTTGTTTTTGTTTTTCCGTTTTTTCATCTGTTCCGCCGTCTGTTTTTCCAACCTTTTTTTTATTTTTATTTTTCCTTTTTTTCGTCTGTTCCACTGCTTTTTCGTTTTCTTATTTTTTTTCTTTTTCCATTTTGTTTCCTTTTTTCCTCTGTCCCGTGTCCGTATGTTTTTTCAACTTTTTTATTTTCGTTTTTTTCTTTTTTTTTCCGTCTTTTCCGTGTCCATCTGTTCCGCCGCTTTTTCATTTTTATTTTTCTTTTTTTACATCGGTTGAGATGGTTTGGACATGTCCAACGGAGGCCTCCTGAGGCGCCGGTGCGTAGTGGAGTTCTAAAGCGGGCCGATAATGTAAAGAGCGGTAGAGGTCGACCTAAACTAACTTGGGACGAGTCCGTTAAGAGAGATCTTAAGGAGTGGAATATCCCCAAGGATTTAGCTATGGATAGGAGCGTTTAGAGATTGGCAATCAACGTGCCTGAACCATGACCTCTTTTTGTCCTGTGCTCTTTTTGTCCCTTTTTGTGTCTCCCTGTTTTCTCGTCTCTTTTGAGTTTCATCTCTAGCCTACCCCAACTTGCTTGGGACAAAAGGCTATGTTATTGTTGTTGTTGTTGTCCATGCTTTTTTTGTTTTTGTTTTTTTACTGATCCTGTTTTTTCTGTCCCTTCGGCGGCCCTCCATCTGTTCCACCGTCTTTTGTCTTTTTTACTAGTTTCTATTTTTTCTTATATAAAAGATAAACAAATAATAAATATAGTATTATAAGTGTATGAATTTTTATCTTTCACTAACAAATAAATATTGTCATCACTAAATTGTTGATGTAATTTTGGAATTAAAACTTTTTTGTTAGACCATAAAGTCAATAGTCCAATTAATCAAACTATGAGCTGAAATCTTATATAGTTTGTTATCTAATCTAATCTAAATAAAACTAACAATAAATATTGTCATCACCAAATTGTTGATGTAATTCTAGAATTAAAACTTTTTTTTGTTAGAACATGAGGTCAATGGTCCAACTAATCAAACCATGAGCTGAAATCTTATATAGTATGTTATCTAATCTAATCTAGTCTAAATAAATGAGTCTCCAAGTTGTATGTATGTACTAGTGTAACCTCTGGCGAGGGCTGCAACTGAATATTTAACTCAACCAACACATGGATATAATAAAAATTAAAGATATATGTACAAGTAGATATTTTTATGCCTTACAACAAGAGAAAAAAATTCTATCATGGTAGTATTTTAATTTGATATAGACTTAATAGGACATTGTCATATTGTTTGCCAATATTAACTTATATTATGGATATCATGGTCATCATATAATAAATTATATAGTTTTTAAATTTTATAGGAAGCGTAAAACATAATAAATAGATATATAGCATTTCCATCCTCATTTTCAATAAATGGTTGATAGGTTTTTTTCATTGCAACGTACGGTATAAAAAGTCGCTGCCCATGGCGGAAGACGTAAGCCAAGACGCAGAGGCGTGTCACCTGAGTTCCTTGGGAGGCCGCCATGACGAGCTCGGCGTCGGGGAGCCATACCGGTTGACGTCGGGGTGGGGGAGAGGAGGCGGCCGCAGGTCGTCAGAGCTCCCCTCCTCCAGCCAGCCACCTGGAGTACAGTACAACAGCGACCGACGTGCGATGTGCATGGGAGGGAGACAAAACAAAACCATGGTGAGGAGGAAATAGGATTCAGACAAGAACGAATTGCTTGGCTCGAAAACATATGTATATTATTAGCCCTACTCCTAACTCCTAACAGATATCTCTTGCTAGTTTCTCTTTCTGCTGCTAGTGTAAATTGTAAAAGCATAGCAGCAGCTAGCCTGCACTGCATGTACTCTGTAGAGGTCATTGTACTGTACTTGCAAGAAGGGCGTCGTGTCGTCTCTTGCAAGAAGAGGATGGAAGGAGGTTTTACACCCTGTTCTCTTGTCTTAACAGCCCGGCTTATCAGTCATGATATAGTGTTTTTCTCTCACACAAAACAGCATTAACCAGTTTATCAGTCGCAGAAACCATCAGCGGAACACCCCTTTAAGTAGACTTGGCAGGCTAGATTACCGATGCAGTCGGAATGGAACTCTGAGTTTTTCAGGTTGAGCCATTCCTTCTTCACCACCGTCTTAGCCTTTGGCCACGACGATGACTGCACGAAAGAAGGGAAGATCGATCTCGGTTAATATATATCACACACACATACAGAGAGATTAGAAAGAAGGAAATGTTCGTCGCCCCGATCGACCAACCTGCTTTGACATCGCCAGATTCCTTGTCCTCATTGCTTGCGTCCCTGTGCCCTCCTGAACTGTTCTCCTCTCTCTTCTTCTCTGTCAGAAAAGGTCATGTGATCAGAAAGACCGGCCGGCCGGAACAAGAATAGCAAAGCAGGCATAAAGGGAGCTAGCTACTGAATCTCAAGTAATGTAAGCTATTGACGAGACTGAACGCGAGGATGCTGCTAGCTAGTGCGGTTGCGCAGCTGGACGGACCTGCCGTCCGATCTGAACAGGAAAAGAGGGGAGAAAAGTAAGAGCAGAGTGGGGCGGTGCACATGCGCCAACAATCTGTTTGGTTTGGCAAGCATCAATTTTTTTCTTTGATTGAAGAATTAACAATCGACAGAGTCGTAAAAAAAACAAAGGAAGCAGGCAGAGGATCTCATTCTCGACAATCAAGCATGGATCTGAACAGGATCGAAAACGGATTTTTGGGGGAATCACCGCAGCGCACGCGCTGCTGCATACAGCCTCTGCTCATGGCCTGGGTTCGCCCGCCAAGAAAGAATAGGCCTGATAGTGCAAGAGCACTCACCTTGACGATCTGTGCTATATGCTGCAACTGCAAACCGGGCAGGGAGGAGACGCGGCTGCGGCGGAGATGGGGAACGGAGGAGAAGAGGGGAAAGGAGACGAGAGGGAAAAACCGAAGACAAGAGAGAGGGAGGTGGGAGAAGACAAGAGCGGAGGGTGGTGTGGGAGGGCGGCTGGATGCTGCCTTTGTAGCGAAAAATCAAATCTCGCAACCAACCATCTGGATGCTCTTCTAATTTGCTTCTGATTAATGGATGGAATTCACGATGTGCGCCCACCACTGTGCCAACGTCACCATGCCTCCATGGTGTTTGATCAAATTCTGATAAGGTGAATCTGTATGAAAACAGCACCTTAGAACTCTATTATTCAATTCCTAATTCTGTCGTATGATAACAATTTATGAATTTGTATCATTGGAACACCGGATAGAATACAAGGCATCCTCTTTAGACAAGGCCAGGCTTGTTCTTGCGTTGTATGCACATGACAAGGTCTTTAGACAGTTTATATTTAGGTTTAGTTGAAGTAAGTACTCTCCAGTTTTCAGATGTTCAATGGATTGGACCTGTGTTGAGGTTCGGCAGTAAGGTAAGCCTACTAAATTAAGAAGGGACATGATCCTAGCACATGGATTAATTGCACACTCAGTTTGATTTGTTTCAACATTTCTTCATAGTCTGCCACAGTTTTTGATGCTCCATCCAGCAAATTTATATGCTAAATAAGGATTGCATTATACTCTGTCACAATTCACTTATATTTTGGAAGGTGACACTCAAATTAGTGTTTCCATGAAGTAGCTAGCAGCCATATACATCCACAATTTCTGATTTCACAGAAGCCGACCAGGTGCAAAAAAGTATATTAAGCATTGCCCTGAAAAATGTTCGATGAAATGTCTATAAATTGATGGATGCATTAGGAACCACACTCAGGTACCACATACTTGCCCTGCTTGTATTATTGGGTGTTGATGTGAAAGTCAGAGGCAATAGTGCGTGGTACATCTGCCCTGGGTGTGTTTGGTTGTATGCCACTATTTGATAAGAGCCCTGAAGGTATCTGTCTCTCTGCTTATTTACATGGTTTTATTGGTAACTGTTTCACATTACCCGAGAGTCTGTATGCAAATCTACGTTGACTTGAATGATCTGCATCGTGGTACCTTTCAACATGTTCTTACCTCTTCACCAAATGAAACTGAGTATATATGGCTATGTGCAGTCAAATTCAAATAACTACGTATATGGCTATGTGCAATCCATGGTTAGTAAGAAAAAAAAATCTTGACTTTATATGTCTCTTAAACACAATAATTTTTTCATAGCTAGACCCAGCAAACCCACTATCAAGCCCAGGTGGGCAGCATTTGAATTCCTCTCGTCACTAATAATAATTTTCATAATTGATTTAGTAAAGTTCATTAAAAGTTCTCTTCTCCAAGCACATGATATTGAGGATCTTTTTTTAGAATGTCAACAAAGTGAGATTCCTCATTTTCAATAGTGATTTATTCTAATTCTCTAGATACAGACTATATTGATATGTTTCTACAAATTATAAGCCTTGCAATTCGGTAAAAAGCTACATTATATTCCATATACCATAGAGTTACCTTTTTTGTCCACATTGTCTTATTGTCCCTTCATTTCAGCTGGCCAGTTCAAAATAACACAAGGACTCCTTTATTAAGAAAGAAAGAATGCTCAGCCTGTAACAACTTGGTATGAACCATCAAGCGCTCAAATATATTCCTTAAGATATCCAAGCCTGATGTCTAAATGCCGTAACACTATATGTGCTCATGTTATCTGTATCGATGTATGCAATTTACTTTGGTATCAAGTTTTATGCATGAATCACCATTCTATCCATGACAGATACCCTATTTGCTTTGAATATCAGGTACTATGCACACATTGAAGGGGTGATATGTTTGGACGCGGCGAATTGAACTTCACGTTCTTCAAACTGGTATAGTAAATTACATTATAATTTTCCAATTTGTTTATGTACTATTGTACAAACAAATCTGCAGTACACAACAAATACATATTGTGGTTTTAGCTTGCTATCTGATCAAATTTTTCTTCAAGCAACAATGCAATGTGGTATTCAGATGATTTACTGTGTAGGGTGAAAAACTATACACAGAGGGGCCTAGACAAGCAATTGTTGCAGAGAGCCTTCTGCTATCAGATGCATCATTGAAATTTTCTTCAACAAAGTGGGACATGAAGTCAAGTTTATTGCTGAGGGCTTTGCTGACAAGAGCCAGGAGACCAAGGGAGGTCCTCCTAGGCCAGGGCGACAGGATGATAAGCAGGGAAAGAAGGGTTCTCGGGAGAAGGAGGATCTAACTGGTAAAAAGAGAATTGATAAATTTGATAGACATGGGAAGATAGATAAAGAACAGGATTCTAGCAATGGGGACAGCCAAGAGGCCATTGAAGAAGAATGCTCGAATGATCATCTCCGAACTAATGATGATATTCAAAAAGAGAGCAACCAGCCTTTAGCTATGTTTCATCCTGATTTAGGTCTGCAAGAATGGCCAGGGAGTCAGGATAAAGTTGGATTTACGGATGATAGGCGAGATCCAGTCAAGTAACACATCCAAGGAGGATGATCTTTGGGAGGAGAGGGAGAAGTTGTGGCTGAAAATGGCATTGCGAAATAGATCACAAGTGGGGCTACTAATGATGAGATTCAGAAGGAGAGAGTGGAGTTAGAGCAGGAGCAATCTGGAGAGGAAAAAGATCACATTTCTAAGGATAAGATAGTGGTACATGGCAGTTCAGGTGTATACTTAATGGATAGGTTCAAGTGGCCAGAACTTAGGATGAGCCAGGATGGGGATGACTAATAAACATGAGGAGATAACTGGGGAAGAAGTAGGGGATTTGGAAAACATAGAAAGGATGGACACTAAAAAGGGATCTGATATTGAGGGTCTTACCTAGGAGGAAGAGTTGATGGAGGCAGATGCTTCGCAAAGTGTGGAGGACCTATCAGAAGTATACTTGAGCATGCAGCCCGCAGCCCGGTGGCCCAGCACGAGGCCCCTTTTTTGGCCCGGCCCAAGCCTGGCTCGGGGCACCAGGCCATGCCTGGGCCCCTCCCTCAGCCCAGCGGACGGCACAGCCTGGCCTGCCAGCCAACGGCAAGCACAGCCCCGCCCCGCTACCAGGGGGCATATATAAGCCCCCGCCGCGGCCGCTCCCTCCCCCTCCTAACCCTAATCCCATTTCGCCGTGGCGCCTCTCTAGCTCTCTCTCTCTCTCACTCTTACGCTCTCGCCTCCACCTCTGTAGCCTCTGCTTGCCACAGTGCCACTGCCGTCGACTCTCTCGTCGCCCTCTCTGTCTCCAGCGACGTCTCCACCACAGGATCTTGCAGATCTCCTCTCGCCCTCCTCCCGTCTCGTACCCTTGTCTTCCTCCTGGCCTCTCTCGCCGACGCCTGCCACTGTCGTCGCCTCTTTCATCATCTTCCCCGTCTTCGGCGACCTCTCTATTGCCAGATCTTGTAGATCTCATCTCGTCCTCCTCACCTCTTGTCCTCTCTTACTCTCATACTCTCATCTTCCCCCAAACCTTAGATCTCTCATTGATCTCGTCGCTCGCCGTTAGTCGGGTGGTGCTCCTGTCGCAGCGCGTCTTCATCTCCACCTCTCCGACTCTGGGCTCCGGCTGTGCAAGTAAGATTCAAAACCCTAAACCCTAGATCTCTTCTTCAGATTCCCCCAAACTACAAAACGTGACATCTTTGAAATGGAGGGGTTATCATGGAAGTAATCTCTGCTGCGTTTGCAATAAACCTGAGACAGTTCATCACATTTTATTTGAGTGTGTGCTTGCCCAATATATATGGTGTTGTATTCGTGATGCTTTTGGCTGGACGTAATTCCCAATCTCGGTTCAAGACGTCCTGTCCAAGTGGCTTCCAAGTAGGCTTGGAATCCCTCAAAGAATGGTTTTTTTTTCTTCTTTGTAGGTCTGGCGTGGGCAATCTGGAAGAACAGGAACAAGATGGCCATTGAAAAGATTTTCCCCTCTAACCTGGATGTTGTAATTTACGCGACTATCAACTCTATGCAGATGTGGGGAGAGCTTCTTAAGGAGGTCGATAAGGGCAAGATGCAGAAGGTGGTCCGATGCTTATCTGATTGGCTGAACAAGGAGAAGCACCTAGACATGAGTTCTCATATATTGGTCCTGTGATTTTCGACTTTACCTTTTAGTAGTTCATGTCCTGTGGGTTTTCCTTTGGAGGATGTTGGTGCTGTTTTGTTCGCCGGTAACCCCCAGCTTGTAAGGGCCAGTTTGGATTGAAGGAATGCAAAACAGAGGAATGGGAAAAAACACAGGAATAAGGTAGAGTGAAAAGTGAAAAACTACAGGATTCCAAAACATAGGAACAAATACTTTGGGGTGTTTGGAATGCAGGAATATACGTGGATCATCACATTGTCCCTAAGCAGTAATTATATCCATTGATGCATGCTAACATGATTTAGCTGCTTTTCAGTTGTCATTTAGCACATTACTTCTTTAATTCATCTTTGGCTCCTGGCCGTTTTTCTTAGGGTACCGTTCTCTCTCTCCCTGACCATTCTTAGGCCACGTTTAGATTGCAAAAAATTTCAACCCGATGAATAGTATCAATTTCGTCTTATTTGACAAATATTGTCCAATTATGGATCAACTAGGCTCAAAAGATTCATCTCGTGATTTTCAACTAAACTATGTAATTAGTTATTTTTTACCTACATTTAAATCTCCATGCAAGCGGCTAAAAATTGATGTGATGAAGAGAGTGAAAAAATTCTAACTTTTGGGTGCATCTAAACGAGGCCTTATCCTCTTTGGCTCCTGTCCTGGCCGTACTTGACTTGAGCCTTTCTATTCCTCGGACGGCAGCGCGCATGGCGGGGCGTGCAAGCGGCATGGCTGGTGCGAGCTCAAGGCGCTGCGGTGGTGCGGGCGACCGAGCATGTGCGGCGGGTATAGTTTTCCAAACGGGCTAAGCCCGTTGGGCCGGCCCGGGCACGGCACGGATTTGGCCCGGCCCGAAAACGGCCCGGCCCGCTAGCACCGTGCCCGTGCCAAGCACGGCCCGAGGCCGTGCCCGTGCCTGGGCCGCATTGGCGACACGGCGGCACGACACGAGCACGGCCCGCTTCAACGGGCGGCACGGGGGCGGCACGGCTGAGCCGTCCGATGCCCTGCCCCCTCGCCTCCCGACCGTCCGATGCGCTGCTATATAACGCCGAGCGGCGGCCGCGGCCCCCCACCGGTGAAACCCTAGATCATTTCGTTCCTCTCTCGTCTCTCTCCTCTCTCGCTCCTCTCTCGTCTCTCTCGCCCGCTCCCCTCCGTCGAAACCCTAGATCCCCTTCTCCTCGACCTCGAGCTCGACTCCGGCAGCCCGCGGCCGGCACGTTGAGACGGATTGGCCGTACACTCCGATCTGCTTCCTCCCTAACCATAAATGTAGTCTCGTCCCCTCTTGCATCCCCTGGTCTTCTCTGTTTCTTCCGCCTCGTCGGCCTCGTCGCCGCCGTCGGACTCCGGTCATCTCGGGGCTCCGTGTCCGTGAGGATGCGTTGAGGCACCAGGGTGATGGATCTAGCCGAACCCGCCGTCGCCGTTGCTGCTGGCACATCCGGTGCTCCGGCCTAAGAGGTACGTCCAGATCCGGTGCAGATCTTCTCCTTTCTTCATCTTTTGGGTTAGATCTGTGGATCTGGACTAACAAATTTTCTTTCTTCTTGTTTTTCTTTTGTAGCCGTTGAGGGACCGGTGGTCGGTAGCAGCGCGATGTCGGAATCGGAGGCGGAGGAGATTGGTCACTCCATGACCATCAACGACGAGCTGCGGCTCTGTGGGATGGCCGGAGATGACGAGGACGACGTGATTGGTGATGCCGAGGCGCTCTTAGGCTCTCGTGCTGCTGAGGAGCTCTTTAACCGGACTCATGCACGGCTTCGATGAGAGGCCGTCGCCGTCGCCGCCCATTCTCGCGGTGGCGGTGGCACTAGCGCTGCTTCCGCGTCCGACGGTGATGCAGCTGCTCCCGGTGCGGCCGCTGCCACCGGTGAGGAGGCTACCACCGGTGAGGCCGCTGCAACCGGTGAGGGCTCCGTCAAGCCATCAAACCGGCAGTCCACCTCTGCATGTTGGGAGGACTTCGAGAAGCTCTTCAAAATTGTGAACGGGTGAAAGGTCTAGATGGCTAGAGGGGGGGTGAATAGCCTTTTAAAACTTTCTACAAAGACAAGCTAAACAAGTTTATCAATATAACAAATAGCGAGAAGCGAGTTTTGCTTAGCCTACGGGGTGTTTGCAAGAGAGGGAGCCTTGAGCCGGCCAACGAGTATTTATAGACGTACCCCTTCGAATATAGCCGTTAGGAACGAGTTACAGCTGAACACGTGCTGCACCGGACGCGCTGGTCCAACTGACCGGACGCGCCGGTGCCGCAACGGCTAATTTTCAAACAACCGACCGGACGCGCCGGTCGTAACGACCGGACGCGCTGGTCACCACCGGACGCGCCGGTCCCGTGACTCACCGGACGCGCCGGTCAACACCGAGTCGCGCAAAACGAACCAACCACCGGACGCGCTGGTGAACCGACCGGTCGCCACAGTGACCGCGTCCGGTGGGAGTCCAGTAAGCTCCCTGGACCATCGGACGCGTCCGGTGGCCTGTGACCGGACGCGCCACGCGTCCAAAGAAACAACCGAAAAACCGCGCAGTCACTGGACACTGACCGGACGCGCCGGTCGAACAGTGACCGCGTCCGGTGCAGCGTCCGGTGCTGCGTCCGGTCACCACTGTGACCTCCGTTCGCCTCCGTTTGAATTTCGTTTGATTTTCGACTTCCGGCGTAGTGGAAAATAGGAATTTCATTTCCCCGAAATCGCCTGAATCCCGCGCTCGCACGCTCGGCGGGAGGGAGAGAGAACCCCAAACCCTCTCTACAGCTTAAACTCCAACGCCGTCGCAAACGTGCTAACACCACCAAGTGATCATCACCATGTGCATGTGTGTTAGCATTTTCACAATCATTTTTCGAGGCGTTATTAGTTCTATCCAAATGCATATGATCATGAAATGCACATCTAGAGGCACTTAGGAGTTCATTAGCCGCGTCATTCCCCTCTTTATAGTACGGCTATCTATCCTATAATGTAACCACACCCACTAGGTGTCTTGGTTACTAAAACACAACCCTTAAGCATATACCTTTGCCTTGATCACGTAGGGTTGCGTCCAAATCCAAGTGTGGCCATCATGATCACCATGTCCATCTTGCCACCAACCTTGGAATGTACTAATCCTCATATGCTACATACAACTTAGGCATAGGATTAGTACTTAGGCATTGTCACTAATTACCAACACCAAACATAGAGCTTTCAATCTCCCCCTTGTTGGTAATTGGTGACAACCCTTTCACAAAGATATTATGATAAAATTTTGATTGAACCCATGTCACATTGTCCAAGTATATTACCATGTGTAAGAAGTATGGACAAGTGATCATGAATTCAAATTGATAGCAATGGCTCCCCCTACATGTATGCTATATGTTTGGATTTTGGAAGCATACATGTTAGATAGGAAAGATTAGGAGCATTGACTACCAATGGGTGCTAAGTGTTTTAGATTATAGACCTTTGAAGCGTGATACCATCGGAGTAGCGATAAACACCATCTTAGCACCTTGTGTAGTTAGATATCACTTGGAAAAGCACAAACAAAGCTAGAAACCTCGTGAGATCAACATTATAAGCAAGGTTCTAGTACCACTTAGAAAGATATGAAGCAAGAAAAGTCTAACTACTTCCTATTCATGCTAGTACTTCAATACACCATTCAATTGTATACTAGCAAACCACCACACAAGCAATGTATCGGAGAAAAAGAAATGCATAACTATGCATCATACATATGAAGTGCACAAAGAAATGCAACATTCATGTTTAAGAGCTTGCTCCCCCTACTTGTGTGCTCAAAATTTTAGTTGATCCCCTTCTTTTACCAATTCTCCCCTTTAGGTTTTCTCTCCCTTTATAATCTATCTTTGTAAGCAACATTTTCTCCCCCTTTGTGCTTCTCCCCCTTTGAGTGCTATCTTTGTGAACAACTTTTTCTCCCCCTTTGGCACCAATGACCACAAGGGACCAAATTTAGATAGATTATCAAGTAGAATTATGGGGTTAGGATCAAGTTTGTGATTCAACCTAGATTGCTTGCATAAATAAAATGCTTCGGTTTGATCCAAGGGCAAGCTTCTTCACACCTCACTAGAAGGGTTATCATGCACCATGTTGAAGCAAATATTTAGACAAGTTTTCTAGATTAAACTCTTAGGATCACAAGCGCTCAAACAAGTTATATGCTACCACTAGATCATACAAGACATGGAAACAATAGTGGCACCATATAAACTTTAAGGTCATTTAATTTTCATGAATGAGCCTAGAACATAAGAAATCATGACTAGATGCACTAAACATGTCCTTAGTATAGAATGTATGACATGTTAACCAATTATACCTTGGGGCTCGAAGGAGAGGCATGTCATAACATTGGGATGCATCAACTCATGTTGGAGAAGTCAATTATGTTCAACTCATTCTTTAGCTTGTGAAATCTCTTCTCATCAAGTGGCTTGGTGAATAGATCGGCTAGTTGATCTTCGGTGCCCACACTCTCAATAGCAATGTCACCCTTTTGTTGATGATCTCTAATGAAATGATGACGAACATCAATATGCTTTGTTCTTTGATGTTGAACCGGATTGTTGGTTAGCTTCACGGCACTTTCATTGTCACATAGCAATGGCACATTCTTAAAATTGATTCCAAAATCCTTCAATGTTGCCTTCATCCACAAGATTTGTGCACAACAACTACCCGCGGCGATGTATTCGGCTTCGGCGGTAGATAGTGCAATACTATTTTGCTTCTTGGATGACCATGAGACAAGTGATCTTCCCAACAATTGACAAGTCCCGGAAGTGCTCTTTCTCTCCACTTTGTCACCGGCATAGTCGGAATCCGAATATCCAACTAGCTCAAAGCTTGCACCTTTGGGATACCATAATCCAACATCTTGTGTATGCTTCAAATACCTCAATATTCTCTTTGTTGCCTTCAAATGACTTTCTCTTGGTGAGGCTTGAAATCTTGCACACATACATACACTAAACATTACATCGGGTCTTGATGCCGTCACATAGAGTAGGCTACCAATCATTGATCTATAAAGCTTTTGATCCACCATGTTGCCACTCTTGTCACTATCCAAACTTCCACTAGTGCCCATTGGGGTTGTAATGCCCTTTGTATCTTCCATGCCAAACTTCTTGAGCATATCTTTGATGTACTTGGTTTGGCTCACAAATGTTCCTTCCTTCATTTGTTTGATTTGAAGTCCAAGAAAGAAACTAAGTTCACCAATCATTGACATTTCAAATTCCTTTGCCATCATTTTTCCAAACTCATCACAATAATCTTGATTGGTTGAACCGAAGATGATATCATCAACATATATTTGCAACACAAACAAGTCTTTCCCAATATTCTTGGTGAATAGTGTTGTATCAACTTTGCCCATGACAAATCCTTTGGATAGCAAAAAGTCCCTCAATCTTTCATACCATGCTCTAGGTGCTTGCTTCAATCCATACAAAGCTTTTCTCAATTTGTAGACATGATTGGGTTTCTTGTCATCTTCAAAACCGGGAGGTTGCTCCACATACACCTCCTCTTGAATGTACCCATTTAGAAATGCACTCTTCACATCCATTTGATATAGCTTGATATTGTGAGCACAAGCATAGGCAAGTAAGATCCTAATTGCTTCCAATCTTGCAACCGGGGCATAAGTTTCACCAAAGTCAAGACCCTCTATTTGTGTGTAACCTTGAGCCACTAGTCTTGCTTTGTTCCTTACTACTATTCCATCTTGATCTTGCTTGTTGCGAAAGACCCATCTTGTTCCAATGACATTGTGATCTTTAGGCCTCTCAACTAGTTCCCATACTTCATTTCTCTTGAAGTTGTTGAGCTCTTCATGCATTGCATTTACCCAATCCGGATCTCTCAATGCTTTATCAATGTCCTTGGGTTCTTCCATTGACACAAAAGAAGAGTGAGCACAAAATGATGCCAATCTTGATCTAGTTTGAACTCCCCTTTGTATGTCACCAATGATGGAATCTAATGGATGGTCTCTAGCAATGTTGGTTGGTTGAAGCACTTGCACTTGATTGCTTGGATGTTGATGTTGATCATGAGTTGGAGATGATGAACTAGCCACTTGTTGATCTTGTTGCACTTGAGATGATGTACTAGCTTGATTTTGCATTAGAGAACCACTAGCTTGTGTAATTGGGCTTTGGAGTACTTGATCTTTGTTGTCATCCACATCAATCACTTGCTTAGGCCTAATATCACCAATATCCATTTCTTTCATAGCATTGGTCAATTGAGTTCCTCTCACATCATCCAAGTTATTTTCCTCATCTTGAGAGCCATTTGTTTCATCAAACTCAACATCATGAACTTCCTCAAGTAAACCACTAGCCAAATTCCAAACTCTATAAGCTTTGCTAGTAGTGGAGTAACCAAGTAAGAATCCTTCATCACATTTCTTCTCAAACTTGCTCAATCTAGTGCCCTTCTTCAAGATGTAGCATTTGCAACCAAATACCCGAAAGTATGCAATGTTGGGCTTTCTTCCATTTAAGATCTCATATGGTGTCTTCTCTAGAAACTTGTGGCAATAGAGGCGGTTGCTATAGAAGCAAGCTGTGTTGATTGCTTCGGCCCAAAAAGAATGACTCACATTATACTCATTCAACATTGATCTTGCCATATCAATTAGGGTTCTATTTTTCCTCTCAACTAAGCCATTAGATTGAGGTGTATACTTGGCCGAGAATTGATGTTTGATTCCAAGTTCCTCACATAGCTCATCAACTCTTGTGTTTCTAAACTCACTTCCATTATCACTTCTCACTTTCTTGATTGTGGTCTCAAACTCATTTTGCACTCTCTTGATGAACTTCTTGAATATGTCAAATACATCACTCTTGTCCACAAGAAAGAATACCCATGTATATCTAGTGAAATCATCCACAATCACAAACCCATACTTGTTGCCACCAATGCTTGTGTATGTAGTTGGTCCAAATAGATCCATGTGCAACAACTCAAATGCCTTGGAAGTACTCATAATGCTCTTCAAAGGATGAGTGTTGCCTACTTGCTTTCCGGCTTGACATGCACTACACAGCTTATCTTTCTCAAATGTCACGTCCTTCAAGCCTCTAACTAAGTCATGCTTCACTAACTTGTTCAATTGCTTCATGCCAACATGACCAAGTCTTCTATGCCATAACCAACCCATACTTGATTTGGTGAGCAAGCATGTTGAGAGTTGAGTGTCACTAGCATTGAAATCAACCAAGTATAGATTCTCATATCTAAAGCCTTTGAAGATCAAATTAGAGCCATCAACACTAATTATCTCCACATCATCAACACCAAATATGCACTTGAAACCGAGATCACACAATTGAGCAACCGAGAGAAGATTGAAGTTCAACTTTTCAACTAAGAGCACATTGGAAATGCTATGATCATTTGAGATTGCAATCCTTCCAAGAGCCTTCACATCACCCTTGCTATTGTCACCAAATGTGATACTATCAATGCCACTATCATTTGATTTGAGAGAGTTGAACATTCTTGAATCACCGGTCATATGTTGAGAGCACCCACTATCAAGCACCCAATGCCTTCCTCCGGCCTTGTAATTTACCTACAAAATAAATTAATGTTTCTTAGGTACCCATACTTGTTTGGGTCCTTGGAGGTTAGTAACTAAGCTTTTTGGTACCCAAATGGCCTTCTTCTTTGGACCCACAATTGGTGTACCAACAAACCTAGCATGCACACCTTTCTCACCCTTGGTAAGCACATAACAAGAATCAAAAGGAATGTAATCCATTTTAGCATGAAACTTGTTGTTGTTCTTGTTCATTTTATTGCAATTAATCTCTATATGCCCAATTTGCTTGCATCTATTGCAATAACGACCATTGCTCTTCACAAAGCGAGACTTTGGAGTAGCAAAGGCCGCCTTGCCCTTCTTGGGAGTATAGCCCAAACCCTCTTTGTTAAGAGAGAACCTTTGGCTACCCAAGCATTTTAGCAAGCGGGCATCCCCACCATAGGCATTGCCTAATGCGCGGGTGAGATCATCCACCTCTCTCTTGAGAGTCTCATTCTCAACCACAAGTGATGAATCACTAGTAGTAGAGGTAGAGTTGGTTGTGGTGGATGATGATGAGCTACATGAAGCATTAGTAGGACCAACAAATAAAGAATCATCAATAATATCACATGTTAGTCCAATATCACAAGTGACAATCACTTGCTCCTCCTTAGCTTCCTTCATGAGCTTCTCCAACTTGAGGTCCTTCTCCTTGATGAGCTCAAGTAGAGAGGAGTGGGCTTCCTTAAGCCTAGTGTGAGCAACTTCAAGGTCCTCGTGGTCTTCCTTTAGACACTCACGAGAGGCCTCTAGCTCATCAAAGGATTTCCTAAGAGCTTTGAGCTCTTGTTCAATTCCTTTGCACTCCTTACTCTTTTTGAGAGCAACAAGCTCCTCCATCAAGGCATCATTCTCATTGCTCTTGGCAATGAGCTCTTGTTCCAAGATTTTGTATTTCTTGGTTGTCCTTTTGTAACCCTTGCTCATTTGATCTATTATGCCCAATAGATCATCCTTGGAGTAGTCCTCGTCCTCCTCATTATCACTCCTACAACCATCACTAGCACAAGAATCATCATCACTATCATCATATTTTACCTTGGTAGGCTTGGCCATAAGGCATGTCGATGTAGTGTCGAAGATGGATGTCTTGTTGGA
Source organism: Saccharum spontaneum (assembly GCA_022457205.1). NCBI lineage: Eukaryota > Viridiplantae > Streptophyta > Magnoliopsida > Poales > Poaceae > Saccharum > Saccharum spontaneum. The sequence goes on from CM039613.1 coordinate 8,230,075, forward strand.
GAGGGCGATGCTTGCAAGGGCTCGCCGAGTGGTCCTCTCATCATCACTAGAGCTTTCATCATCATCACTATCGGAGTTGTCACTATCCCAAGTGACCACATAACCACCACCCTTCTTCTTCTTGTTGATAGTGAAGCTCTTCTTTTCTTTCTTCTCCTTCTTGTCCTTCTTGTTCTTCTTCAACTTCAACTCCCCATCATGATATCTTTTATCTTCATAGGGACACTTTGCCACTATATGATCGGGGCTATTGCAATTGTAGCAAAGTACCTCCTTTGCCTTCATGAAGTCCCTTCTCTTCCTTGCACCATATCCTTTCTTCTTCATGAACCTCCCCATCTTGTGCACTAGGAGAGCCATGGTTTCATCATCGAACGGATCATCATCATCACTCTCCATCTTGCTCTTGCCCTTAGAAGATGAAGCCTTGAATGCAATGGGCTTCTCTTGCTTGATCTTGGTCTCCTTCTTCTCATCTTCATCTTCATCATCGTTGTATTGGGCATCGGTCATTATATCTCCAAGCACATTGGTTGGTTTGACCTTGTCCAATCCCTCTCTAAAGATCATTCTTCTCAAGGTGGCAAACTTCTTGGGTAAGCACATCAAGAACTTGTGTGAGAAGTCCTTGTCCTCAACCTTCTCTCCAAGCCCCTTGAGATCATTGACAATGACTTGGAGCCTATAGAACATCTCCGGGATGGATTCATCATCCTTCATCTTGAAAGTGGAGAACTTGTCCTTGAGCATATATAGCTTGGCACTTTTTACCGTTGAAGTGCCTTCATAAGTTTCTTCAAGCCTTATCCAAAGCTCATTTGCCTTTTCAAGATCTTTGATTTGCTCAAATACTTTGTCATCAATGGCACGGTAGATTGTGTCAAGTGCCGCCGTGTTGCATTGTTTGTTGATGCGGTCATTTGGAGTGAGATTTTCTTCATCAAGAATAATGTATCCTTCATTGGTCACATCCCAAACCTTCTCATGTATATTGCCTAGATATTGCTTCATCTTCCTTTTCCAATGATCAAAGGAAGAGACACCATCAAAGAATGGAGGCTTGCCATTAACATGGTTGAACATAACTTGAGCCATCTTGCACCGAGGTTGTTAAGCCTTGCAAACGGTGACCACGGCTCCGATACCACTTGAAAGGTCTAGATGGCTAGAGGGGGGGTGAATAGCCTTTTAAAACTTTCTACAAAGACAAGCTAAACAAGTTTATCAATATAACAAATAGCGAGAAGCGAGTTTTGCTTAGCCTACGGGGTGTTTGCAAGAGAGGGAGCCTTGAGCCGGCCAACGAGTATTTATAGACGTACCCCTTCGAATATAGCCGTTAGGAACGAGTTACAGCTGAACACGTGCTGCACCGGACGCGCTGGTCCAACTGACCGGACGCGCCGGTGCCGCAACGGCTAATTTTCAAACAACCGACCGGACGCGCCGGTCGTAACGACCGGACGCGCTGGTCACCACCGGACGCGCCGGTCCCGTGACTCACCGGACGCGCCGGTCAACACCGAGTCGCGCAAAACGAACCAACCACCGGACGCGCTGGTGAACCGACCGGTCGCCACAGTGACCGCGTCCGGTGGGAGTCCAGTAAGCTCCCTGGACCATCGGACGCGTCCGGTGGCCTGTGACCGGACGCGCCACGCGTCCGAAGAAACAACCGAAAAACCGCGCAGTCACTGGACACTGACCGGACGCGCCGGTCGAACAGTGACCGCGTCCGGTGCAGCGTCCGGTGCTGCGTCCGGTCACCACTGTGACCTCCGTTCGCCTCCGTTTGAATTTCGTTTGATTTTCGACTTCCGGCGTAGTGGAAAATAGGAATTTCATTTCCCCGAAATCGCCTGAATCCCGCGCTCGCACGCTCGGCGGGAGGGAGAGAGAACCCCAAACCCTCTCTACAGCTTAAACTCCAACGCCGTCGCAAACGTGCTAACACCACCAAGTGATCATCACCATGTGCATGTGTGTTAGCATTTTCACAATCATTTTTCGAGGCGTTATTAGTTCTATCCAAATGCATATGATCATGAAATGCACATCTAGAGGCACTTAGGAGTTCATTAGCCGCGTCATTCCCCTCTTTATAGTACGGCTATCTATCCTATAATGTAACCACACCCACTAGGTGTTTTGGTTACTAAAACACAACCCTTAAGCATATACCTTTGCCTTGATCACGTAGGGTTGCGTCCAAATCCAAGTGTGGCCATCATGATCACCATGTCCATCTTGCCACCAACCTTGGAATGTACTAATCCTCATATGCTACATACAACTTAGGCATAGGATTAGTACTTAGGCATTGTCACTAATTACCAACACCAAACATAGAGCTTTCAACGGGCAGAAGGTCAGGTATGGCGCTCGATGTCACCACTGTAAGAAGGAGTATACTGCTAATTCTAAATTTGGTACTGGCCATTTACTCCGTCATATGGATACTTGCCCTAAGAAACGTGAAAAAAATCGCATGACTCAGTCTCACATTACTTTCCTTAAGGATGGTACTATCCGAAACTGGGAGTACGATCCTGAAGTTGCTCGTGTTCAGCTTGTTCGTTTGCTTGCTAGGTTAGATCTTCCCCTCAGTATTGGTGAAACTGAGGCCTGGGAAGATTACATTAGAACTGCTCACAATCCCAGGTTTAAAACTGTTTCTAAGCAAACTACAGGTAGGGATCTTATGAGGTACTTCTCTGAGAAGCGTGATAAACTGGTAGAATCTTTGAAGAGTAATGCTATTAAATCTGTTGCTATAACTTCTGATATTTGGTCTGGAAATGCTAAGCAGGATTATTTGAGTGTTGTTGGTCATTTCATTAATTCTGATTGGCAACTTGAAAAGAGGGTGCTTGGGTTAAGGCTTATTGATGTGTCTCATAATGCTGAAAACATTGCTGAACGTATTTCTGTTATGCTAAATGATTATGGTATACTGCATAAGGTGTTTTCTGTAACTTTAGACAATGCTTCTTCTAATAACAAAGCCATGGATGCACTTAAACCTCTACTTAAGCAATATTTGGGTGCTGATCTCTTTTTGCATCAAAGGTGTGTATGTCATATTATTAATCTGATAGTTAAGGAAGCTCTTGTTACTATAACTCCTATGATTGATGCTTTTAGAACTGCTATCTCTTTTATCAACTCTTCTAACCTAAGAGTTGCTTCATATAAGAGCTATTGCATGGCATCTGGAACCAGACCTCGAACATTTGGGCTGGACATGGATGTAAGGTGGAACTCTACATATCTGATGCTTAAGCATGTCCTGCCCCACAAGGAAATTTTTCATACTTTCATTGAGTCCAATTACCCAAGACCTAGAGGTGGTGCCTTTCTCTTAACTCATGATCATTGGGCTATGGCAACTAAAATTCTAGAATTTCTTAAACTGTTTTATGACTCAACTGTTGCTTTGTCTGGTGTTTACTATCCTACTGCACCTTTAATGGTTCATCACATTGTTAGGATTGCTATTCACCTGCATAAGTATCAAAATGATGAGCATATTAGACCTGTTGTCCAACCCATGATTGATAAGTATAATAAATACTGGAAAACAATACCTCCACTTTACTGTTCAACAAAGTTCTTAGGAAGTTACAACTAATCACTGATGCTGATTATTCTAATAAGGTAGTGGAAACTAGATCTCTTCTTTTCAAGCTCTATCACAGGTATGATGATTTATATGGTTCTGTCAGGGAGAAAAGGGCTGTCCCTCCAAGCCTATCTGGTAAGAAAAGAACAGCTTGGGATGAAATATATGATGATGATGATAATGATGTGCTTCCTCCTAATCTTGATATGTCTAGGAGTATTCCTGCTACTGCTTTGCTGCATGCAGCAAGTTCTTCCTCTAACACTGGTTCTGCTTCTGAACTTACCTCTTACCTTGACTGTGACACAGTCAGCCAGTTGGATGATGACTTTAACATCTTGAACTGGTGGCATCAGCATAAACTGACATATCCTGTTCTTTCTACTCTTGCTAAATATGTGTTTAGTGTGCCTGTTTCCACCATATCTTCAGAAGCTACTTTTAGCACCACTGGTAGGATCATCGAAGAACGAAGGCGGAGGCTGAAGCCAGAAACTGTGGAGGCACTTGCTTGCATCAAGGACTGGGAGGCTGCAGAGACAAGGATTCAGCACATGGTGGAGGACAAGGAGCTGGTGGAGGCATTTGAAGAACTTTATCTTGATGTTGATTAGTCATTTATGTAATGGTTCTGTAACTTAAGTAGGATTTAGACTTTTGTTGCTGGAGCAGCTGGACTTGGGCCCTGTCTAGGGTGTTGAACTGTTGATCTAATATTGTGGAGCTGGCTGCACTCTTTTTCCCTGTCTAGGGTTTCTCACAAGGGTGAGTTTTACCTAGACAGGTTTTTAATGAGGCAGCCATTGCACAGCTCCTTTTTGTTGCTATTTGTGATGTGTTCAGCTGTGTTTTTTTGATTTTTTGTTGAATTTGAAGTTAAATGTATTTTTCTATATTGGAAGAGATTAGCTTTGCTGGAAACGTGCCTGGGCAGGCACGAGCACGAGCGTGCTGCCGTGCCAAATGGCCCGGCACGGCACGCTCCAGAGAGTTTAGTGCCGTGCCCGTGCCTGCCTGACGGCACGGCGGCACTATCAGGCACGGCACGGCAGGCACGCAGGCCAGATCGTGCCGTGCCTAATCGTACCGTGCCCGGGCCGTGCCGTGCCGGGCCGCCCGTTTGGAAAACTATAGCGGCGGGGCGGGCAAGCGGAGGGGTCGGCGCGAGCTCGAGGGGCCGTGGCGGCGCGGCCGCGTGGGCGACCGAGAGCACGAGCAGCCACGGCATGCGCCGACTTGCGTTGGTGGATGGGCTCATGAGCCAGAGATGCTACAGCGGAACGAGCTCGAGCAGCCGCAGCGAACGGTGAGGCACGACTGCCGGGCATGATGAGCGAGCGATAAGATTTCCCTTGGTTTGGAGTGGATTCTTTTTTTCCTACGTTTTGTACACGATAGGAATCCTTTCCTCTGGAACGGTAGGCATCTTTCCTCCGTTCCAAACGCTGAAAATGCCTTCCTTTCCTCTGGTTCAAATTCCTACACTTTTCCTTTGAATTTCCTTCAATCCAAACAGACCTTAAGACTCTTAATTGTTTTTTTAAAAGCAGAGTGAATCTCTTTTTTTTTTAAAAAAAAGAACCAATTGTTATCGGAACAGACCTGAAGATTATTTATCTTATCTGTGACAAAAAAAAAAACACAAATTTCATGAGGTATTGCTCATTATCATGAGAGCATGCAACTTAAAATTAACCGTTTCTGTTAGTCATAAAAATGTATACATATATGGTATGCTTACACTTTGCCTACTTTCGAAAAATAATAGGTATATACATATCTATTACCTGTGCTTACACTTTGCGAGTTCTTATATTTGAGACCCCCTTATATCCTCATCTAGTCTAACACCGTAAATGTTTTGTGCAGAATCAATTGTTGGGAATAGCCTTGGCATATGATATAGCTATGACTCTTGACTTGCCTCCATTTATTTACAACTCCCATTGGTCGCCTTGCTTGCAATGCAGTTCAGTTTGCGTGCTCATGCTGCCTTATGATAAAAAAAGGCCCACTTTGTTAGCTGTTTGGACAACAATGGACTGTCATCCGTAACATATTATATGTGTCTATTGACTTATCATCAACAATGATAATGAGATCTCACCTGCAATATACGATCTCAACCTTATTAGCCATTGATCATATCCTAGCATGATCATATCCATTCCAAAAATTATTGAAATCATCAAATAGGATTGCAAGTATCCTACGCGCGTATGGGCGCGCGCAAGACACACTAGTAAATGTTAGTGCGGCCGTAGTGGCAGCTAGCTAGCGCCTTGTGGTGACGACCCTTGCATGCATACATAAAACTATCACTACTGCTTGTAGTAGTATTTCTTATTAAGAGAAACAGAGAGAAGATGGGATCGGCTCCAAGTAACATAACAGTCAAACTGATCCTTGTATTTTACGAAGCGCCGCAAGCACCGTCCAGGCGTATATAATATATATATATATATATATATATATATATATATATATATATATATATATATATATATATATATATATATATATATATAATACACTCAGGATTACGTGGGCTGATGTATCTATTGATAAATATTATCGTCCTGTTCGGTTGATGGTTTCTGCGACTGATAAGTCGGCTGATGCTGTTTTGTTGTGAGAGAAAAATAGTGTACCTTGGCTGATAAGCTAGGCTAATTAAGTTCAAAGGAACAGGCCAATTGGCTCTTTCGTTAAAACTAACGCCGCCCGGACAAAGCCATGAGCCCATGGCCCCCAAAAAAGCAGGGCAGCCAATGCTAGCAAGATACTTATTAGAATAGATGATCGGTATCTTTGGCTCGTCAAGTAGTAGTAATAAACGTTTTCCCCAATTCCCAGTCACTTTGCTAGAAGTAATAATATATGCATGCTCGGTGGTTACTGACTCGGTAGTGATTAATTAACTAGAAGTATAATATACACGCATTTAGAACTGACTGTCAACGATCTTACCATCGTCAAGAACTGACTGTCAACGATCTTATCATCGTCAAGATATTAGCTAGTAATTAAGGCCTTTCGGTCAGAATTATCGTGGAGTATTCTGCGATTTGCTTTAGTCTGCACTTCGTTCATGATCATGATCAGTTCGTGCAGAGATGTGCGCCTGCTTAATTAATTATTTTCTTCTTAGTTATTAGTCGTCCTCGTTGTCTTCGCATCACATGAACTGATGAACATGCGCACAAAATGAATGTAAGTGTTGCTCTGCAGAGATAGATCTATTCTCTAGTAGTAATGAATTGCAAGCACTAACTAATAATTCGCCAAAAGCTTTATATCTAATAATTCGCCAAAAGCTTAATATAATTATGGGTGGGGTGGGGGAGGAAGTGAGCAATAGATTCATACTTCAATAAATAAAACAAGGAAAACTGATACATAATCTATTTACACTAGTAGAGAAACGATCTTTCGTCCATGGCCAAAAAGTATTTAGTCCTGGTTTTAAAATTGCAACCGTGACTAAAGGGGACTGGGACCTTTAGTCTCGGTTTGTAATACAAACTGGGACTAATTCCACCCTTTAGTCCCGGTTGTAATAGTCACCAAGGCGTGTCAGTGCGGGAGGCTTTAGTTCCAGTTTGAGACACGAACCCGGATTAAAAGTGTGACTTTTAGGTCTAATTTGAGACACGAAGCCAGACTAAAGGTACCTTTAGAGTGAATTTAAAAAGAAAGCATATCTTATTTAAGTCAGATGTGTGGTGGAGTTGAGATGGCAACACGCGCAAGGGCCAAAGTGAGAGGTCTTGAGTTCGAATATCCATAGCCCGACTTTTTTTTACACAGCAGACCGGGACTAAAAATCAAGACCTTTAATCTCAAGGGGGTTGGGAACCGGGATTGAAGGCAGTTTCTCCCGTAGTGTTAAGACCATCAATGTAACTTCACATATCGAGGTTGAGAATATGAAATTGGCCTGAGTAAGGTTTTCGTCGTTATAATAGTTTCATAAAACAATAAGCTTTTTCTATACATACAAAAATTACCAGAGAATGTGGGCCAATATCATTTATCATATTTTCATATCAAAATTATATGTAATAAACAAATCCATGATGTTATATATGACCAATTGAAAGGAAGGCATCTACGCGCCCTATGTCGGTGTTGGACAATTGGATGACAAGCGACTAAGAGGCTAATGAAATTTAGTGAGCCTCTTATGAGCAGATATTAATTAGTCCCATGAAGAAGGCAAAAGATGTTAGCAACCCTCACAAAGAAAAGAGAAGAGGCATGCGTGGATAATCATTAGATATATTCAAATTCATTTCGTTTTTTAAACTAAATATCACTACTACAAAAATGATTTTTATAGACACTAGATCTTATTTACAAAGGCGGACAATTTTGCTACCGCCTTCGTATAGACACTAGATCTTATTTACAAAGGCGGACAATTTTGCTACCGCCTTTGTAAATCATCTTACGGCCAAATGGGAGAAGCACACATCTAAATATCAATTTACGGAGCAAAAAATGAGTCATTTTCAGAGGTGGCTCTCCTAAGAGGCCCGCCTGCGTAAAGGAGACACAGACTGCAAATCCTAACAATATATCCTAAGTCTCAGCCACTGCCGCAAATGCAAAACCTCCCTCTCTCTTCCTCATGCATGCACCCTTTCCCTTCTCATCAGATCCAGTGCAACCCCCAACCCCCCTCTCTCTTTCTCGGACCCAGTGGTGCCCCCACTCTCTCTCTCTAAGCGCCACTCTTACCCCATCCCACCAATCTCTGCCTGCTAGAGCCCGGCCTCCCTCTCGATCTCCTAAGGGAGCTGCCATCCCAGCTGCATCCTCTCCTCTCTCCTTCACCTCTCTCTTCTCTGTCAGCAGCACCGATCCACGCACGAGCATCAGTGCGGTGGTCGGATCCATGCCGTCGCTATTGGGTCCACGCTCGTCGCTCCGGATCTGCTATTGTTGGTGTGCGGGTGGCTAAGGCAGCTGGCGCCGCTATCACGGACTCGATGCGCGATGGCCGAGGGAGCGGGTGCCACTGGCGCAGCCTTGATGCATGAGCAACCCAGGGGCTAGGCGCCGTTGCTACATGCTTGAATGCTATGAGTAACCAAGGGAAAGAGGATTGAAAGGGATCTGCTGGAGCATGTTTTTTTACCTTTATTGCTTAGTATAGGGAAAGGGGATTACTTTTAGTTAATCTGGTGGAATTGCTCTAACGAACATGTCCGTGCGTTACAACAAAAGAAATAAAAATCAACTAAACGTTTATGAAAAACATGAATTGAGAATGCTACCACCTACATATGGTTCATGTGTTTCCCTTTCTATAGCTTTAAGAGCTATAATTTATCAATTAATCTTTGATTTACATTTTTAATAATGAATATAACATCTATGATTTAAGTTAATATTGGCAATATTATAGAAGTGTCCTATTAAGTCTGTGCCAGATTAAAACATTAAAACACGTTCTTATGGGACTTTTTTTTTCTTCTTTTGCGACCAGCGAATATATTTGCTTGTAAATATATCATATCTTTAATTTCTATAGTATTCGTACGTTGTCACAATTAAACATCGAGTTCCATGACTTCCTTCGAAGACCCATAGAAAATTATAGTTCTAATCTTTGATATAAGTTGCCAAGGAGTTTATTGTTGACGTGTTAGGACTGATTTGTCCGCAGATGATTATGATAGAAAACCTATCTCGACTCTCCATGTGATGGCCCTCATTGTGCATGCGTATAGCTCAGGAACATATTATTTAGACTGAACAGACAACAACTCGAAATCTCTGTTCACTACTCTCCGTTTCAAATTATAAGTTGTTCTAGCTATTCTAGATGCATAGTTTTTACTATGAAGTTTAAACTCTGAAATGTGATAGACATCAGGGGTTAATTTGAGCTACGGTGACAATTTTCTTATCTTAGAAATACATCTTGCGTGAGTGGATTTTTTTTTTTGCCATGCACAATTTTAGCCTTATTAGACAACACTTTACTTTTGTGTTTGTGTCCACCGTGACCTGTTCATGAAGTGTTCTGCACGAATTTTTTTTTGGAATAATTGTTATTTCATTTGAATTTTGTATTGTCCGTAGCAATGCACATGCTACAAGCTAGTAATGCAACCTAAATAAACATGTGTCGTGTATATCCATCCATGTTTGTTTGGACCATTCGTCACAAATTTCATGGGTCATGGTATTAACAGGAGGATCAGGAGACTGAAGCCAGAAAAAAAACCCTCTCCTCTCCTATAAAATCTTCAGACAAATTCAAACCCTCCGCTCGTATCTCTCTACCAGTACATAATTAATAATTATTTATGCAGAAACACACCATTTGCTCTCAATTTCCATCTGCTCTATCAGTCAACACACAAACACCATAACTTCAACACTGATGCTACCCAATGCCAATCCACGAGAGTTAAAAATGATATACGCGTCTACCAGATAACCAGATGAGGGAAGAGTTTAAATGTTATATCTGTATTTGTATACTACCAGATCACAGTACCGCAGAGGGCAAAATTATCATTATAATAAGGGGGTGTTTAGTTCCTTCCCAAAAACTTTTTTCCCTCGTTACATCAGATGTTTGAATACATGCATAAAGTATTAAATATAGACAAAAAAACTAATTACACAGATTACGATAAATTTACGAGACGAATTTTTTAAGCCTAATTAATCCATGATTTGACAATGTCGTGCTACAGTAAATATGTGCTTGGCACCCTAAAATTTTTCACCCTGGGAACTAAGCGCCCCCTAACATACTAGATTTGTCATACCAGATGGAAGTACGGATATATGATTAAGCTAAAGCGACAATACCTGTTAATCATCAAACATCTCCAGAACACAATTTTGATTACCTCCTCTTTCTTCACAGTGACCCAGGCAACTAGGCAGGAACTACCTTGAGGTTTATTTTACTGATACACAACAGCACCATCAATAGACTTCACTCACCAGTGAACACACTTCACACATCAGCCTCTGGACTAATAGCTAAGAGCCACTATTGTTCAAACATCACAACTTTTTTTTTTTTGAGGGGATTCAACATCACAACTTTACTCAATACCATGGGTGAAACATATAACACCTCGAACAAGGACAGCTAGATGTGAAACAATCAGATGGTAGCTACTAGAAGCCATGACATTTTAGGTCAAGTGTAAACCGAATGGATCATTATCCATTCATCATTTGTTCCGTTAAAGGTCGATACTGAAAAGGGCTTTCCACAATGGGAGACACACCATGAATACTTGTAGCGTTAAGTTTAACTTTGAACCCATTGGAAACAGTGAAGCCATTTGATGATGCAAATATTAGCTATGGTAGTACCGTTATCATGAAAAACAGTGTGAACACTTGAACAAACATAAATGATGGTCCATACCCTTGCCCAATTTCATGAAAACACTCCAAAGATCACCTCATATCAGCAATCAGTTCATGCCTAATGCGATAAGGATCTCAGATCACCTGGAGCTGTCAGATGCCTGTTAATTCTAACTTGTAGGTTTATAAATCAACCAACATCATGTTGGAATAACCTCATGATGAATATAACTGGACTAATTTGCATCTCAGAGCTACATTTCCAAATAGACCCTGAATAGAATCCTGTGCACGCTAACATCATGTTGAATATAACTACCTGTACAAATTTAGAATAAACTATGTTCCTGGTCAGGGAATCACTCAAAGTAACATTATATACATATGCTCCCTAGTACCACCAAGCAAGTTAAGTCATAGACAACAGCCGAAACCCAAGCTATAATTTCAGAACAAAAGCTTGCTGGGACAATAAAACACTTGACAAATTACAGGAGCACACAGCATGATGTAGAATTATGGTGGTAGCAGGCTAGCAGGTAAGGTGATAGGTGTAGCAAAATTTTAGTGACCTAATTACCAGAACAAGCAGACAGACAATCAAACTCTCCAGTTAAGTAATAATACCAAGCATACCTAGCAAGTGCAGAAAGTAATTAATGGAGCAACAGACACTGGAGCACATCTAAGTTAGGAAGATGCACATGTAGCTAGTGATCTCACAAGCAGAATTAGAAGAAACTAGGCATAATTATTCCAGTAACAATTCTCATAAGCAGAATTAGAAGAAAATAACAGAAAGGGCACCATTAAGTTGACATGTAGGGTTTTCACTCATTCATCTGCAGATCTAGCTGAGATCTAACTCGAGAAAGTAAGGATCAAGCAAAAGCTAGGCAACACAACAAGCCGGGCGTCTCGCCATACATAATTCACCACCCAGAAACCGTCTGATCTGGTACTGTGATCTGATCCGATGTGTGGATCCACAAGAGCGGTGGGACCGGATCGGATCACGCGGAGGCCGCGGCCGTGCGGGAGCGGTAGAGCTTGCCGAAGATGTGGAGCGCGGTGACGAAGCCGATGAAGCAGAGCGACATGACGAGCACCATGGTGGGCGAGAGGCGGAGCCCCGGCGCCTCGTCGGTGTAGAAGCGGAGCATGTTGCTCCCGCCGCCCCCCGAGAAGCCGCCTCCGCCGGCGGACGAGGTGGCGCGGCGGCGGCGCATCCCGGCGGCCGCAGCGGCCGTGCCGCGCGGGCCGACCGTGGCCGGGCGCGCGCCCGCGCCCGCGCCGCCGCCGACGGAGGACTGCGACTGCGAGGAGGAGCGGGCCATGGGTGGGTGGCTGGCGGCGTAAGTCGGGATCTGTGGCACGAGGCGGAGGATGAGGGGAGGAGGAGGGTCGGAGGGTCGGGATCTGCGGCGCTTATGCTCCTCCCGCTGCCTCGTCGTCGTCGGAAGGAGTCGCCGAGTCGAGAGGGAGGGGATAAGCTCTGCTCGGGGGTGGGGTGGGGTGGGGTCGGGGGTAGGCGGTTATTGCCGTGCCCGTGGCACTGCTCTGCTTGTTGGGCCGTATCCAACCTGTTGACAAGTGTCGGCCCACGTACTCATAATAATTGCTGAAAATCGCAAACGCAGCCCACCAGACCCAAATTGGTCTGTCAACAACGTGCTTGCTATGTTCAAAAAACAAAAAAAAAGGTGCTTGCTACGAGCCTACGACTATGCTAGCTCTTCTGTGTGGCCATTTCATAATCTGTAACCACACTTTTGTTAGGATCATAGAAAATTCTGGCTTCAGTTCTCCTATGAAAAGAGGAACCAGTCTAAAGTTAAATAAACCGTCGACTTTAAAAGCTTACAGCAGTTCTACATCGTTATTGTAAACGAAAAATGAAAAACCATCCAATAGATGCGAAGAACTCCGCAGCACAGGGTTCTAACACGCCTTCAATCATCCGATGTTTGCGATCATCTAAAAGTGAAGCCAGTATGTTACACTGAATAGAACACATGATTTTTTGGTGACATTTATTAAACACTATCATGTCTGTGGGACCCGACGGCTTGCGTGGTTGCCACTTTTATGGGTCCCGTAGCAGTTTAATTTTCAAGAAAGTGTCCTACGTTGGGATCAATCCTAGGATCTAGATCGAGCAATAGAACGTCTTTACCACTGCGCTTGATGAATGTTGTGTTGGTGTCTCACTAAAAACTCTAATTATATGATCACTACCAGTTCCTTTAACAAACCAGCGGTGATAATTATTTTTACCGCCAGTTTGAACCGGCAGCTATAACCCTCCTCATCACTGCCTACTTTTACCACCGAGGGATGAAATCAGTGGTGATAAGGTGTTTAAGGCCATCGGTGATAAGTTTTCTGAATTTCGGTAGGAGTGTGTTGTTTCCTTATGACCTTGTCATACAATTAACTTGTAGATTGTAGCTCTAGACACATTTAATAAGTGGACACAAAAAATTTGTTCCATAACCTAAAAACATAAGATCATTTAAAAAAAAAAAAACTAAAAACACAAGATTGAATTATTCATACATTTTCCATACTTGTTGTATCCGTAGTAGTTTTACGTGGTGCCCACCAATGGTTTGTTTTTTTTCGCATGGTGCAATTGATGACGGTGGCATCAATGAAGTGTCTCCCCGTAATGCAATTGTCACGCTTGATGCATGGGTTAATAGGAAGTTAGAACTATGGAGTCACACGTTAGAGTCGAAAGGGTTCAGACTTAGTAGGACTAAGACCGAGTACATGAGGTGCGATTTCAGCGCGACTGGGCATGAGGATGGAAACGTTAGCCTCGATGGGCAAGTGGTGGCCAAGAATGATACTTTTCGGTATTTAGGGTCGATGCTACAAAAGGATGGAGACATTGATGAAGATGTTAGGCATAGAATTTCAGCCGGCTGGCTGAAATGGCGTCAAGCTTCTGGCGTCCTCTATGACAAAAAGGTGCCTCAGAAGCTGAAAGGTAAGTTCTATAGGACGGCGATTCGTCCAGCGATGTTATACGGTGCTGAGTGTTGGCCTACAAAAAAGTGACATGTCCAGCAATTGAGTGTAGCAGAGATGCGTATGTTGCGTTGGTGTTGTGGGCACACAAGGAGGGATAGAGTCTGGAACGACGATATTCGGGATAGGGTTGGGGTGGCACCAATTGAGGAGAAATTGATTCAACATCGGTTGAGATGGTTTAGACATGTCCAACGGAGGCCTCCTGAGGCGCCGGTGCGTAGTGGAGTTCTAAAGCGGGCCAATAATGTAAAGAGCGGTACAGGTCGACCTAAACTAACTTGGGACGAGTCCGTTAAGAGAGATCTTAAGGAGTGGAATATCTCCAAGGATTTAGCTATGGACAGGAGCGCTGGGAGATTGACAATCATCGTGCCTGAACCGTGACCTCTTTTTGTCTTGTGCCCTTTATGTCCCTTTATGTGTCTCCCTGTTTCTCGTCTCTTTTGGATTTCATCTCTAGCCTACCCCAACTTACTTGGGATAAAAGGCTATGTTGTTGTTGTACCAGTTCCTTTAACAAACCAGCGGTGATAATTATTTTTACCGCCAGTTTAAACCGGCAGCTATAACCCTCCTCATCACTGCCTACTTTTACCACCGAGGGATGAAATCAGTGGTGATAAGGTGTTTAAGGCCATCGGTGACAAGTTTTCTGAAATTCTGTAGTAGTGTGTTGTTTCCTTATGACCTTGTCATACAATTAACTTGTAGATTGTAGCTCTAGACACATTTAATAAGTGGACACAAAAAATTTGTTCCATAACCTAGAAACATAAGATCATTTTTTAAAAAAGAAACCTAAAAACACAAGATTGAATTATTCATACATTTTCCATACTTGTTGTATCCGTAGTAGTTTTACGTGGTGCCCGCCAATGGTTTGTTTTTTTTTCGCATGGTGCAATTGATGACGGTGGCATCAATGAAGCGTCTCCCCGTAATGCAATTGTCACGCTTGATGCATGGGTTTGGCCGTCACACACTCCAGTAATGCAATTAATATAATCCTGCTGGGTTGGCGGCAGCCGGCAGGCGGCTCAGTCATTTGCCACCCCAGCAGAGCACCAGCAACCCCGCCCCTACGTGCTGTCGGAATCGCAGAACGTGTTTCTCCTCTCGGGCTGCCACTTGCTCGCCGAGCTTCTATTGCCCGACCAGGGCGGGGGCGCCCCTCGTGGCCTCGTCGAGCCATCAGCAGCTGTGGTTCGGTCTGCAACAACAATGGCGAAATCTCCGCGGAGACCATGCCGTCATTGTCGTCACAGACGACGGCCAGCAACCGCAGCCATTTCGAGAGGTGCTTTGGGGATCGGCTGCTGCAAGGCACCCATCCCTGTGGGAGGATGCGACTCTTACGACGTGAGAGTGAAGGGTACTCGTAGCAGCTACCCCTATAACAGCGCCCGTGCCGTCTCCAACTTCTCGGTGCTCATCGCGGAGGATGGGTGGTTCGATCAGCGAAACCTTACGGCATCCATGGCCTTGCCTGAGGCCGAGAAGACGAGGGTTCCTGTGGTGCTTGCATGGGCCGTCGTCGTCGGATCCGACGACGCCGCGCTGCAAGAGCCAAGTGATCAGACGCGCGACGGCAACGCGACGTCACTACAGCAGAGAAGGACATCACTGGCGGTTTAAAACCCCCCTTCACTGGCAGATTTTGAACCGTCATAACCAACTCGGCAGTGATGAGCTGATCACATCACTGCCGGTTATGCCAAACCGACAGTGATAGCTCATGTATCACTGCCGGTTCGTGTTACAAACCGGCAGTGATACTTGAGCCATCACTGCCGGTTGTTTTAACCAACCGGTTGTGTAGATTATATTATCACTGCCGGTTATCTTTGAACCGGTAGTGATATAGTATTCACAATTTGCATTTTAATAATTGTTTTATTTTCATTTCGAGGGGAGGTGGTGGGGTGGGAGGTCGGGGAGGTGGAGGTGGAGGTGGTTGCTATCGATCAATTTGATATCGATGTGAATGAAGACAATACAAACCCATCAACATTTATATTACAAAAGTTTCAAAAAAAACTCTAAGTATCGAATTAAGAGTCGCATTACAATAGCCTATCAATATGGTCTCTTCCGTACTGCGCCTTGTACTTCTTAGTCCTCGCAATGGAGAATGATCCTGTCTTGGTCAATATCTCGTCCAATACAAACCTTGCTACCTCCTCTTGAATTCCTCTCATCTCAAAATCTAGCAACTGGTTGTGATTGTTTGCTTTGCGCTGTAATTGAAGCAAGATGATATTGAGATGCACAAACGTAAGACAAAACAATAGAAATGGGATGCCTACGTACCATGTCATCTCCAGTATTTGTTTTTGCGCCAAAGTATTTTAGCATTGCCCACATCACATAGAACCCGCATTCGTTGTTCCCCATCGGTTGATCTAGGGTCTTGAGATCCTCCATATACTTTACACTGAATGGGGCCCTCCATTGCTTTTGCATCTTGCTATCGAGATTTCTCCAATTCGGTAATGCCTTCATTCTATGTTACATTGTAAATGAAGTGTGAAGACCGAGGACATTACAATATCCTATGTGATTAGAAAGTGTTGTGATATTGGGTTCACTTACTTATTCAGCACTTTGACTAGGGGGTCGATAAGAGAAAGTGGCTTTTTCTTTGAGTCCCACACCTCGATATGTGAATCTTGAAGATAGATATCTACGAGGATGAAATGGTTGCTGCAATCACAAAGTCCATGTTATTGAATGACATATCAAGAAAAGAAACACTAAAATAAGGGTCGAGAACACATACTCGCAGTTGTAGGGTAGGAGTACGTTTGTTTTGTTGTTTCTGAACATACTTTCAAACTCAATCTTCAAACTTGTTGGTACATAGTCATCATCACCAGGGGCGGTGCATGTTGTCTCATTTACAAATATGGGATCCAAGAAGTCTATATTGCTCAATTTCTTCTTTAGGCACCATTTTGCCATACACCTGCATAATAAACATATGATATATTCAAATGCAAATCACGTAGTTTATTATAACGTTGTGAGGGTAGGGTACTTACATAGACCATATCATCAAAATCTGCGTATCGAGCGAGCGCCGTTGGAAGAGCTGAAAGAGGTGTTCATAATAAATAGTATGCACCGTTTCTTCAGGATGATTAAAAACCATTCCGGGAGGGATGCAAACTTCAAAACCGATACAGTCTCCGTTGGCAGTATCCACGGAGTAATAATCATGCAACTGTCGCATGTATGTTGGCAACTCTTTATACTCTTGTTCGGTGGCGACCAAAGGTTTGCCTCTTGAATACTTGTATGCGACCGTGGCTTTTTCAAAATCTCTCGTTCCGTAATACAACTCCGTGGCCCTCTCCATGGATATGCCCATGTTGTTGGCCAAGTTCTGTATCTCTAGCAATTCTTTGGTGTGTATTTCTCTAGCTCTGATTTGATTACTCTCTTTGTTGTGTTGCCTTTCAAATTTGGTCTGTTGTCTCCACTTAGGTAGACTGGCTATTCGATTAAAGAAGGCAATGGCGGCTTTCTTGCTTGGAGGCTCCACAATCGGGTCCTTCATCTTACTCGTAATGCTAGCATCCACCTTCTTTTTACTTGTCTGGGGAGCATTACCAACCGAAACTGATGACCTCTTGTGTTGCGAGGTCGAACCTGATCGCACTTTGGATTTTCGCGGAGGAGGAGGAGGTGTCTTCTCTTTTGGCTGTGGAGGAGGTGGAGGAGGTGGAGGAGGTGTTTTCTCCTTTGGCGGTGGAGGAGGTAGAGGAGGTGTTTTCTCCTTTAGCGGTTGAGGAGGTAGAGGAGGTGTTTTCTCCTTTGGCGGTGGAGGAGGTGTCTTCTCTTTCGAGGCAGGAGAGGGAGAATGAGGATCTTGCAGAGGAGAGAAACCTCTTGGCGGCGGCGATGCCGATGATTCACTGCCATCCTCATCATCCGAAGATGGCTGCTCATCCAGCTTGATGAAGCGTTTGCGCCAAGCCACATGAGTGCCCAAGTTGTGAACAAGACGCGGCCTATCTTCCTCCACTGGGAAATCAATGTGTATCTTATTGTACTTCTTATCCAAGATCTTATCAATGCTGACCCTGGCATACCCGGGTGGCATTGGCTTGCCATGAATGATGCCGTCTCCTCTTGGAAATGCTTGTCCGACCGCCACCTTGTCTTTTGTCCACTGCTGACGGATGTATAACCTGACATTAATTGGTCCAGTGATGTTGTCCACCGGATGAGGAGCATTGACCTCTTCTTCGTCAAGCATAGGGGTTGAGCCGCAGCTACTGCGACCCTTGGGCACTGGGCTATTCAAAGTCAGGATAGGCTGCGGTTGTGACGAACACATGGATTGCATAGCTGACATAACTCGTGCCTCAACTTGAGCAGCTATCCGTGTTTCCATGCTATCTTCGATTTCCTTTCAAAACCTTTGGAGCTCTTCTTCTCTTTGTGTTCTAGCCCTCGCCCGGCTCCTATAGGATGAAGATTCACCTTCGAATGCTTTCACCCAAGGTACATTCCCGGCTCCTCTAGTGCGACCGGGGTGCTCCTTGTTTCCAAGTGCTTGTGTGAGCACGTCATTTTCTCTATCTGACTTGCGGTTACCTCTATTCACTTCCTCAGTTAAGGTTGAAATCCTCTGGAGGAGATCGCTGACGGGTTCACTACTGGCATTAAGGCTCCCGTCACTATTGTATCGTGCCCCCCTTGCAAGTAGGTAGTTTACTGATCTGGGCTGCCAATCGCTTGTCTGAGGCCTAACGCCGCGCTGCTCTAGTTTCTGGACTTCCATTTCCCATTCCGGAATCTTTCGTACATAGCCACGCGATCCTAGGCGATGAGGATCCTTTGCCTTAAGTGAGTTTGCTCTATTTCTTTCGCTTGATGCCTTGGCCTCTTCGGATAGCTTGTAAGCCTTGAACTCCTCCCAGAAGTCTCTCTGCTTGGTGTATTGACCTCCCTCAAAATTTGGTTCTCTGTCCTCCTTGATTAACTTGTACAAGGTTCCCTTGAAAGTCTTGAACGAGCGACCCATGATTTCCTTGGCCTTCTTCTTGACTGTCGCCTCGTCATAGTCATTAGGAAAACTGAAAAACCCTTTCAACTTGTTCCAAACTAGCTCCTTCTCACTTTCTGGAACCCTCCATGGGTCATCCTCACGACTAGTCCATTTTCTGTATTTGATCGGGATAAAGTCTCTTACAAGTGCCCCGATGACACTCTTGTATGGGCCTAATGCTGTAAGAGGCTCCACCGGCTCCCCTACTTGGTCGAACTCAGAGATGTGCCAATGTTTACTTGTTTGAGGAAGCTTTGTTGCACCACGCTTAGTCTTGCTGGTACCCTCACCACTTGGCTCTTGCGGCGGAACCTGCTTCAAAATTCATAAATAAGTCCCCATCAAACTTATCTAGCGTGATTTCTTACTATCACGTTATTAGGTTTGACCTAAGTTATTACCTCGTCTCCTTGGTCTAGCTGCAGATAATGGCTAGGGCTCCAATCGTCCTGATTACCACCACCATTAGTTGGATCCTGCGACGCTCCTGTCGCAGTGCTCTCTGCTTGTGGGGTATCAGTAGCTCGGCGACGGGTGGTGAATTGGCGATGACGAGTCATGTTTCTAGACATGCAATCAAAGGCATCAACTTTCTTAGGGTAAATCTCATATATGCGTCAAAACACTCTTGACTCCAACTCTTGATCAAGTTACCGACTCGACCCCGTATAATAGTATACCCCTCAAGGATAGTTATCTTACTTAACTATGCATATTTCTTTTTATTAATTCAGAGTTCATTGTTTTAGGGGTGCTGGACCTTTTTGCTTTACCTTAACCAGAAATTCGCAAGATGCAGCAAATTTCTCGAAGGCATTCACAGGAGGTCTTTGATGAGAATAAAAAACTCCGCAAAGAGTTGGAGCCCAAGATGCATGAACTTGACTTAAGATCTAAGCATCTTGATCACATAGCTTCGCAAAGTGACTCAAACATGAGGAATCTTCAGCAAGAGAAGGAAAAGGTGTGTACAGGTTTATTACTGTAGCTTTCTCCTGTTAAAATTTTTGAATTTTGTAGGGAGTGCATAATAGCATTTCTTCTGTAGTGCCTAGCATTTAATTTATAGATAGATTACAATTGCATATGGCTTACACGTATTTTAACAATAAACCTCATCTCAAGAAGCCATGCCAAATTAATTCTCAGACAGTTTGGAGATTTTCCCCCCATTAGGTCACCATATCTTTGTAGTGCTATTTTTTGAGCTTGACTTTCATGGTGTAGTACTCCATCCTACCTCTGCATCTGATTAAAGGAAACACAATATATTTTTCTGGATTTTCTCACTATGTTTTTCCTGACTCAATTTTGTTTTCTAGCTCTACTAGTGGAGATGAGAACTTTGTGGAGAATAAGGGTTTTTTTGACTATTCAAAACTGGGGGATTCCGGAATTAAACCAAGGTCATTTGCTTTGTCTGAATTCCATTTTCTGCTTCTGATTGGGGACAAGATTAAGGTATAAGTTTCTCAAAAGTTTATCTTTAAACCATTTCCCTGTAAGTTGTTTTGTTTTCTCATACTATTTTTTTCCTTTCCCACTATGGTGTGTATTTCT
>CM039613.1:8250801-8474752 GCA_022457205.1 Saccharum spontaneum
AGCTAACCTAGGCTGGATACCATGTTGGAATATGCCATTCTCTATTGCAAGGGCTAACCCTAGAAGGGTAGCTAAATAGGTTCCATACATGGGCCACATGGGCCTTAGCCTCATGGGCCAACATATACTCCAACACACACCACTCACTATTGCAATGGAAACTATGTATTTTGCCTACCATTTATCAACAACAACAACAACAAAGCCGGTCAGTTCCAAGCAAGTTGGGGTAGGCTAGAGTTGAAACCCACCAAGAGCCCCTAGTGACGGTTCAGGCACAAAAATCATTGCACAAGGATATTTACTTTATTTTTTGCCTACAATGTATATGTACTTTATTTTTTATTGGCATGGAAATCAATTTTACCTTTTTAGATGGGACATGGGATCTATATGTTTGAACTTATTCAAACAGTTTTACTGCTTGTTCTGTCTTGTAAACACTTGGAACCTAATGATTTGATTTGTTTCGTCAACTTTGTAACAGTATGCTGGCATGGCAGCATTAATTTTGGTACACAAAGATGTGTTCTAGTAAAATAAGATGTGGGGACGCTAAGTGAATGTCAAAGCGACATCTAGTACTAACTTATGTTTACATATGAAATCCCTGAAAAACTTCTAGTAGTTAATGAGTACTGATGGTAATGGACGATAAGTCATCAGGTAATGTATTCAGGTCAACGAAAAATTGAGAACTGTCCCTGATGATGTGGTTCTGTGGCATTTCACCCATGAGACTAATCAGTTTATTAATCTGTATTGCAATTCCTTCTGCAGGGTATTCAAATGAATATTCAGGAAGCAGTGCGCAAACAAATAGTACAAGAGCTCAAAATAAATCAAGCAACACAGTGCCCACATATAGTTATGTGCCATCAATCTTTTTACCACAATGGTGTCATATATCTCGTTCTTGAGTACATGGATCGTGGATCTCTTGCAGACATCATTAAGCAAGTAAAGACTATTCTTGAGCCATACCTTGCAGTACTTTGCAAGCAGGTACGAACAAAATTGGCCTTTGTTTCTTTTGTAATTTATTTATTTAGAATAAGCTGGAAGTCCTGTCATTAACATATGTTGAAACTTGAAACCACATTCTCACACCGCTAATATCGAACAGTATTATGGTTAATTCAGGTCTTGGAGGGTTTGCTATATCTTCATCACGAAAGGCATGTGATTCACAGGGACATGAAGCCATCTAACTTGTTAGTCAACCGTAAGGGTGAAGTAAAGATTACTGATTTCGGGGTAAGTGCAGTGCTAGCAAGTTCGATGGGTCAGCGGGATACATTTGTTGGAACCTACAACTATATGGCGGTATGTTGAATATGTTATTTGTTTCATGTGATTGTTATTTTTTCTTTCATTAGTAATTGGAATGCTTAAAGTTGTGGTGACAGTTTTTGTTTTGATTCCTTCTTCAGCCTGAGAGGATTAGTGGAAGCTCTTATGACTACAAGAGTGACATATGGAGTTTGGGCTTAGTAATACTTGAGTGTGCCATTGGTCGGTTCCCCTATATTCCTTCAGAAGGAGAAGGTTGGCTAAGCTTCTATGAATTACTGGAAGCAATTGTTGATCAGCCACCACCTTCTGCACCTGCAGATCAGTTCTCTCCAGAATTCTGCTCATTTATCTCCTCTTGGTACGAAATACATCCCAGTCAGTGCCTTCCTGTCTTCTATCTTGCCCAGTTAATTTGAATCAAAACATCTTGTTTAAATTGATCTTGCAATGTAACTATTGGGAACACACTGCAATTGACACGTAATTGCTTAAGCTGCTTCACTCTGGAGCTGTAGTTGGTGGATTAAGCAGGGAAAACATAGGACTCAATGCTGTGAATACAATGTGTTGCTTACACTTCAATTGACACATACTCCTGCTCATTGGTTCTGTTGTTCTGGCTTAATTTTTTGCCATGCACATAAGCACACTGAAATTATATCTTAACCTTTAACAAAGGTAGGTAGATTACCCCTTCAGCCCTTGATACATGAAACTGCACTACTTTAGCTAAAATTTGAATAAGCACACTGAAATTATATCTTAACCTTTAACAAAGGTAGGTAGATTACCTCTTCAGCCCTTGATACACGAAACTGCACTACTTTAGCTAAAATTTGAATTCTGGGTCATTGACAATTTGGTTAGTTGCAGGTCCTTAGAGCAACTCCAAGAGAGTTGCTATTTCCTATTCTATAATCTGATTTAGAGAATTTAATGCAAAATAGACCTCCAACAGACTATCTATCTCATTGTCCAAAGATAGCCACTGGCTATTCCGCAATTTTCTCTCGGCAAAGAAAGCTGCCGCGTTCGCTAGACATATCCACATGAACCCCGCTTGCGCGCGCAGCATTAGCTCCTCCCACGCGTTTTCGCCCAGTCCTGCGCGCCAGCGCCCTCTCTCGCTTGCTGCCGCCGCTCGCGGATGTGACCAGACATCGGTCCCTACAGCCACCGAGGGACTTGATGTTCGGTGAATGTTTGCTCGCAGCAGGCCCCGGCGTCCTTGGCGTGCTTGGACTGCCGGTTGGCCTCGCGCGTATGCGCCGTTGTTGAAGTTGTCACGCACCGCCATGAGCAGTGAGCACCCCGTTGGCGTGTTGTAGTGCCGGACGCGGTCGTCCAGCGCGTGGTCTTTCGTCAGAACAGTAGCGCCTGTCGGCCTCCCCGGCGATTGTTGGCCTCAACGGGGCTGGTGGGGCTGCACGGGCTACACTTTTGACTGCCGGGAATGGGACCTGCAACATGGGCTCGTGCGTGACGGCACTCAGGTGCGGTGGCGATGCAGGCGAGCTCGCGCACCATGGTGGTGTTCACGCTCCGCGGGTCCATGCCCAGCACCGCCATGCACTGCAGGTTGTTGGAGCTCTTGCACGTGCTTGCTACGAAACTGTGGCATCAACAACTGCAGCAAGGACGAAGGCTGTGATGCCGAGCAGAATGATGGACGTGGTGGTGTTGGTAGGCTTTGGTGTGACCGAGCGGACCGAGTGCCTTGACTTGGGGCCTTCTCCTGGCCATGGCTGGCGAGCTCTACTTTGTCACCGAATGCGTTGGCCAGAGACTGGCTGCTCCCTTCGTGTGAGAGACCATGCGCAGGCGACGGACGAAGGACTGCCGATCGGATCTTTGATGAGAGAAACATGATGACACGGCAGTTATTTCAAAAATATAGACAAGAGAATTTAGATAAGCTGTTGCGGTACCCTACTTTTTAAGTGGTTTTTGTATTTTAGATAATAGCTAAATCATGTAATTTGGAATATCTTTTTACATAAGCTCTTAGAGTTGCTCTTACTGCGCCTGACCATTATGTCTGAGGTCAAAAAATAATAATTGATTGAGACCAGCCATTCCACTATTCACATGGTTTCTGGATTAACAAAGCATGACTTTGGTTGTGAACTTGTGATAGAATCTACCCTACAAAACTTTTGTTCTTGTAATACTGACTATATTTCCAGTTCTGCCCTGTGGTGTTAAATTTCGCATAGATGTTAAGAAAACATCGTTAGTGTTTCATGTCATCAGTGTATGCTGCACTTCTGTCTTATATTTTGCTATATTATTTTGCAGCATACAAAAGGATCCAGCAGGAAGGATGTCTGCTTCAGAACTCTTGGTCAGCATGCTTTCCTTTGATTGAATAGTTTCCTAAATAAACTATTTGACATTATTGTTGCACAATTCCTTTTGGTAACTAGTCGTGAGTTGCTATTTCTGTTGTTGCAGAATCACCCTTTTATCAAGAAATTTGAGGGTAAAGATTTAGACCTGCGAACTCTTGTGGAGAGCCTGGAACCTCCGATGAACATACCCGAGTAGCCTAGGTTCAATTATACTTGATCCTTCTGCAATGTATTCAAGGTCGTTGTCACGGCCTTTGATATCAGGACATTTTTCCTGCATCCTATCCTTGAATGAGAAAAGCTGTGTGTATGTTCTTGACCATGCCAGAGAACTCTCCAATGCATCATTGTAAGTTTGTAACACCCAAGGCCCTTTTGTTGTGTTTCAGAATGCCTCTTGTGACAAGTATCCCTTGAAAAGGCAATTGATCAGCGTGAATGGTTTGGAGACGAAATTGAATTGAGCACTTCTGTAACCATCAAATGGAGAGGAAAAAACATGTAAATGGGTGTTAAAAAGAAGGCAGAAAGTCATCATATATTTTGGCATCCAAAGCATGATGCCAGCATATGCATGATTTACAGCTCTATTTTTGGGTTGACCACTTAATAATTAGCTAGAGAACAGATCCCCCCTCTTTCTTTTCGTCCAAAAAGATGCAAGGATATGCTTACTAATTGCAACATGCTGATTAATAACCATAGCTTGTTTCAGCTGTAGCCATCACTCATCAGTGAATATGCTTAGTGATAAGCTAGACATCATCATTCAGTAATCATCTAGAAGGTCTGAAAGAATCACATCGATGTTGTTTAATGATAAGCCAAGGGCTAGCAAGGATGGATGGATCTGATGATGATGAGGGGGCTACTCAGTTGTTAAGAGATTAAGATTGTCTACCGTCTGATCCTTTCTTTTCACTTCCTATCAGATATTGACATGCATGGAGTAGCTCTTGTTACTTGCATAATTATCAGTACTTATCAGTGTGTTTTTATTGTTCATGATAATTAATTTAATGACATGACTCTCAAAGCAATGGTAACTTATTAGCATTGTGGAGACACAACGTCACGAATATATCCTGAATCGACACTGAATAGAGTGTCATATCTTGAACTATTCCTTATTGTTCCGTGTAGGCGTTTATTGTCCTCTGATAGAAACAGTTGTCCCCAATCTCACCGGCTGATGTTCATAGTTTTGATACTCAATACAGTAAAAACTATGTACACTTTAAACTTGGACCAGTAATATCCCTTTTGTCTAGTCTAATACTAAACTTCGTAATAAAAAAAAGTATCACTAGATTTATCTTGGAAAATAGTTGCAAATAGTACTCCCTCCGCTTTTTTTACAAGGAGAATTTTTGTTTCATTATGATAAGACTTCTTGGATCGACAATTAGTCTAGGAATATTTCATCCATGCCATACAAAATTATGATAATGAGTAGTTCACTTTTAAGAAAAATGTAATGGCATCAATTTTTGTTGCAAAAGTTATACATTGGTAGAACAAATCAGAACTTGCGTTGTCCGGACCAAATAAAATAAGTCTTGTACAATTTCAACTGAGGGAGTATGACTTGACTAAGGGCATCAAAGTGATAAAGACCCCTAAAGACCTTAAGAGCTCGTAAACCACTCTCTACGTCATCATTTAGACAGCCATTTGAATAAAAAAAATGTTTTTTTATATATACAATAATGATATGGTCCGAGCGTCCGTTCGGACGAACACGCCATTCTAAAATGCACGTGTCGTCTGAGCGCCGCTGCCGCCGGCCCCACCTATTCTCTACGTCGTCGCCGCGCCCCACCCCGCCCTCTGCGCACCGCCACCTTTGCCCCCACCCGTCCTCTATGTCATCACACTTGGCCCACCCTACCCTCTGCGCGCCGTCGCCTAGCTCCATACGACTTGTGCGGCGTCGCCTTTTGCACGCCGCTGAGCTCCATGTTGTCGGCAAGCTCCATGCCACAAGAGATCCACGCCACCGACATTTGTGCCACCGCCAACCAGTGAGCTCCGCGCACCGCTGTCAAGCTCTGCGTGCCGATGAGCCTCTGCGTGCCGATGAGCCTCTGTTCGCCCAAGCAGAAGGAGATGTTGCTCTAAAAAGCATATGTTGCAAGCTTATATTTCGAACGTTTCAGGTGTTTTGAGTGCATATTGCAAGTGCTTTAGGGACATGTTGTAGGTGTTATGTTATAAAGAGATTTTGCTCTAAAAGCCTATTTTGCAAGCCTATGTTTTAATTGTTTCAAGTGTTTCGAGAGCTTGTTGCAGGTGCTTCAGGCGAATGTTGCAGGTTGTGTTTATGGATGTTGCAACAACGATATTATGCATGTTTTAACAATAACCTGGGCATGTTTTAATAGTACATCCCTGATATTGCAGCAACGATATTGTACATGTTTCAATAGTAAACTGAACATGTTTCATTAGTACATCACTAATGTTGCAGCAGTGGGCCCCAAGGGCGTCCGCACGGAAGCCAACATCCTCTGTGCACTGCCGCCCCCACACGTCCTTTGCGTCGTCGCCGTGCGCCCAACCCGCCCTCTACGCGCCGTTGCCGCCCTCCCCCTCCTGTTCTCTGTGCCATCGCTGCGTCACATCTTGCCATCAGCGCATCACTGCCCAGCTCCATGCGACGCCGCCTTCTGCACGCTGCGGAGATCCACGTCGTCGGCGAGCTCCACTTTGCCGCTAAGATCCATGCCCGGACGCTCCGTCCCGAAACACACATGCTCCTGTCCTCTGTGCACTGCGGCCGCGCTCCACTCATCCTCTGTGTCGTCGCCAGCCCCAAGGGGAAACAGAGCAGCCGCGGGGTGTATGGACACGGTCATCCGGATGGACGTCCGGGCGCTAGTCGTTCTATTATATATATCTTTCCACCCTCCAACACTCTCTGAATGAGTGTCTTGTGATTGTATCGCCATCCAAAATCGACACTTATTTATGAGTGGAATACTGGATGTATTACTGAGAATAAGTGCGTTAGAATGCTAGATATATAAATACGACAATTATTATTACTATTAGATGTGATATATACGGCCTCTATCATGCGGGCGGCACTGACGAGCGTCACCACGCACCATTCGGCACTAGCTCACCAGCTGCTTCTCTCTCCTCAATCTCTTAGCCATCCATCATACGCCATATCCACCACCATGCATTATACTATGCTCTATGCTCTACTAGCTCTAATCTCGCCCTCTAGCCCAACTACCCAAGTGGACCTCATATAAAGGGGGCCGGGAGGCCAGCTGAGCCCAGGGAATCAAGCAAGCTTGCCTGCTGTTTCTTCTTCTTCCTCCTTCCTCCTCTCGACAGATCGAGCATCCAAGCTTGGTCTTTGTTTCTGTCGCTGGACGTACTACGGAGGTAGCAAGCTAGCTAGCAACCGATCGACCATGTCGTCGTCCTTGTTGTGTAGCCGCAGGAACCACAAGAAGGACAGAGATGGCGAGCAGGTCCAGGTCATCATGAGCACGGCGGCGGCGGTGATGAGGAAGGGCCCGTGGACGGATGAGGAGGACGAGCAGCTGGTACGGTTCGTGCGCCTGTTCGGCGAACGCCGATGGGATTTCTTAGCAAAGGTGTCAGGTTTGCACGGTGGCGGGTGCGTCGATCGATCCCTCCATCCATGCCTGCCATCTGCAATTCTGCATGCATGCATGAGGAGGATCGGTCGACCCAGTGAGATCTCCATCGAGCAGTGTCGTTAACCATTTGCTTCTTCGTCTTGTTCTTCTCCCTCTCTGCATCTGCATGCGGCTCGATCTTGTGGATGGACGTGCGTGGTGGTACGTGCAGGTCTGCGGCGCACCGGCAAGAGCTGCCGCCTCCGGTGGGTGAACTACCTCCACCCGGGGCTCCGGCGCGGCCGCATCACCGCAGACGAGGAGCGCCGCATCGTGGAGCTCCACGTGCAGTGGGGAAGCAGGTGGTCGCGCATCGCCAGGAGCCTGCCCGGGCGCACCGACAATGAGATCAAGAACTTCTGGAGGACGCGGACCAGGAAGAGGGCGCTCGAGGAGAGGAGGGCCGCTGCGGGTGCGGCCGCGACGGCGGAGCCGGCGTCGTCGTCGTCCCCTTCGTCCTCGGTGACGATATCTGAGTGCCGCCCCGGATCCCCCACCTCGTCGGGCTCGTCGTCGTCGTCGCTGCGGGAAGGCCGCGGCGACGATGACGCGGAGCTCGAGGAGTGGACGCCCACCGCGGCGCCGGCGACCAAGCATGAGCAACAGCAGCCGCAGCCGCAGGAGTACTACGACGGTTGTTCCACCATGGACCAGCTATGGAACGAGATCGCGGCAGCCGATGCGGCGGCGATGAGCTACCTTGTCGGCGACGCCTGCTGGGGTGGAGCTGATCATTATTACTATGGCGCTGCCGCTGAGCCGCCGCCGGCGTCGCCGCCGTGGGAGTACTGCGGCTCAGATTTTTCTCTCTGGAGGATCGACGACCAAGAGTACTACAAGAAGATGCTCGACTCCTCCTGATCCGATTCATGGCATATCCATCAATCATCTACACGCTTGTGCTCTGTGAATTTGCTAGCTCATATCGAATCGAGGAACGAATTACTGAACGGTAGGGATGGTAGATCATCATCTATCTTAGTAAGAGCTTATATGAATCTATGATGAGCGAAGTAGAGATCATGCATGGTGGTGAGATGAGAGCGCTGTGTATTAATGGTGGTTCAGAGTAGTGTGATCGACTGAATATATGTAGTTTGCATTTGTCTGAATCGATCCATCGATCTCCTGTTCGATACTTATATATTGTGTAGCCTCCTCTACTTATTGGTCAGTGAATTTTACCATGATGTGCATTTGCAGTTATATGTTGTTGCAGTCTTCTTGATTGTTAGTATTAGGTGTGGTGCAGGACCCTGGTGTGGTGACAAAGGAATCAGCTGAGAGCAAGCAGAACAATAATCAGTTGTGATTTCACCCAAAGCGAGTGCAGTATATATTATATAGATAGATTCTCACTCCATTAACTTTTGCTCTATATATGTGCTAGTTATCATAAGTTCATACCACTGAAGAAACACACAAAACGAAAGTGAAAATATATATTTATGTCATGCAACAAGGAAAAGAAATTACTATTAATTGATCCACCAAAACTTCACTAAAGCTTGCCTTGACTGAAACGGTATATATTCATCATTAGGAGCTAAAAACCAAAGCGTTCTCTTCATGGAATTTCAGTTTGACCTCTCCTCAACACGAAGCCAAAAGACAAACTGTTCCAAGCGTACGTGTGACGCGTGTCAATATATATATATATATATATATATATATATATATATATATATATCCAGACTTGCAAAGAAAATAAATAACAGAATCGTAGATCACGCAAAATAGCTAGCTAGTACAGAATCTGCACCAAGAAAATTGAAATGTATACCAATAATAGCTAGGAGCAGTACAGAATCTGCACCAGGGAAATTGAAGTTTATACCAATTCCATATTCCAAGAGAGTGCACGCATGATGCATCCATGCATGCATGGCGGCAGTGGTTGATTGCTTGCTGCATCTGCATGGGAATCTAATAATGGGACCCTCTCTAGCTCCAGCATCTGTGATTAGAAAGAGAGAAGCAGAGATGCTTGGAGAGAGAGAGATCAAAGAGAGGGCCAGCAGGCAGCAGGAGGAGGAGGAAGAGCAGCAGGAGGCTAGCCTAGCGCCATTGTTGGTGCAGGTCCCTATCCAAACTTTTTCCTTGCGTGTGCAGTGCTTCCACCTTTCCATCCCTCCAATCGTGTCAGATTCCAAACCCCATCGCAAAACTAACACTAGATTTGATAGTATATAGCAAGTGTATGTGTGAGAGTGATCGATGGAGATTAGTGGGTGATCCACATCCCCCTGTACGTGGGGCCATATCCTGGACAATGAAAATGCTACACACACACACACAAGAAAATAGTATCTAGCTGGTAAATGTCCATTTAATTTACGGCACATCAGCCTTTTTGTTCCTTTTGTTTCCTGTTTTTGGCTTGTTTGCTTTCCTTTCTAATAATATAGCACGACAAATCTCTTGTAGTCCTTTTGGAACAAAAACAATGTCCACCTGACCTCCTAAACTTTACTTATTTTTCACTATGGCCCTATGGGCATATAAAAAATTCTGATGGCTACAAGGAATTACTCAAATACATATAGGAATGCAATTCCAGACAGAAAACCATGAGGAATCTGCCGACATGAGCCAGTAATCAGGAATTTGTTTACTTTAATCCTATGATTTCTAAGAATCAGATCAATATTCACCTTTGCTTGTGAGCAAATTCCTATTTTCACCTGCTTGGAGTCTTTTTTTTAACAGTCACCCCGGGGGGTGGGTAGAGAATCCTCACCTGAAAACCCAGCATCACTGCAAGTCCAAACCCAGCATCACTGCCAGAATCAGAACCGACATAGTGTAATCAGTAGTGATGAGCTTCCCCATCTCCCTAGACCTAGCAATGGTAGGAAGATTGAACAAACAATGACCATCCAATGTCATCATGTGGACTATAGGAGGATAGGAAGTTTGGTAGACTAACTTGTGTGACTACTGCCAAACACCACATATATACTAAAACTGTAGTTGCCTATGCTTAACCGTGGTAACCTTAGATTGTGAAGGCTAAGAAACTCCAATATTTCTTTTATCCTCTTTCTCTTAAAATGTCCTATAGGGGATTGAGGAAACTGAATTACAGGATACAGGAGAGGGTTGATGCAGCAGATTGAGGAAACTTCATCACCTTTATTACGTGGACTCACATGTCAGTGACAGACGAGGGAGGAAAGGGGATTGAGAAAAAAGGTTGCTTGCTCCATCCCCTCTATTTGAGGAATAGAGGGGGTGATGTTTTGAGGGATTGAGAAAAAAAATAGGGAAAGGGGACTAAGAAAGGGGATCTGTTGGAGTAGTTTTTTTCACCTCATTTCCCTTTATGACAATTTTTAGGAAAAGGAGATTGTTTTTCTCAATCTGGTGGGGTTGCTCTAATGACCTTATTTTAAGAAACAAGGGTGAAGTGACCAAATCAAAGATTAAGGCTTACACACCAGGCATCATTTAGGGGAATAAATTTAAATGGACTTCTTAGAAAAAAAAAGCTTCTTATATGACTTTCTCCGTAAAACCCCTGCTACAACCATGGTGGTTCATAAAGTTCAATTTTTCAATCACATGCAAGTAACTAAGTAAGCAACAACTTTGTGACACAACCATTATATACAATCTCCTTATTATAATAAGGGGACTCCTCAGAGGCAGATGAGTGTTTTGAAGCCTACCAATAATTTTTTAGGCTCCAAATCCATCGAGATTAAAGGTTTGAAATTTAGGATCCAGAGTTTGGGGTTTCACCGACAGGAGCATCTCCAAGAGTTTTTCTTAAACTCACTCTATAAATCCTCATTTGGAGAGTCATTTGCATAAAAATCATTCTCTATTTATTTCCACCTTCTAATGGTTTTCGCTATATCTTGTCTGCAATATATGAAGATTTAATTGAAGAAGCTGTTGAAATGCTTTTTTTCACCAAATTAAAATCTCTATTCCTATTAAAGAGACACTTGAAGTTGCTCTAAGAGGTGGCAACCTTAGAATGAAGGTCGCTGACTCCAAGCAGGTTGGCGGTGGTAGCGGGCATAGAGCCGACAATGCAAGGCAAGGCAAAGCTGCGTTGGTACATCATCGGTTGGTACGGTGGAAGTGGAATAGGGTAGGCAGGGCCATCGAGCTGAGAGGGGTTCTAGTGTGACTGTAGCCGCCAATGACAGTGAGGAGGATACCGTGTCATGGCAGCATAGATGAGTTTGCTAGCGGGGTTGAGTAAACATAAAGAAGGATCAATGATAGTTGATAGGAAGACAAGGAAGAAACACCAGGAAAGTTGGATCAACGATGTTGAAAAAAAATGAGTGTTTTTACCCCTGCAGGTAATAACTGTGTTCATAGCCCCAGGTAACGACAAGGTTAAATTTTCTTCATTTGTATGGTCGTCCACATCATGTCAACGTTTTAATGATAAGACTCAAATTTTTTATATATACACGTACGAACGTGCCGACACGCTTCCTTCTCTTTGTAGGAGCCTTGCTGCAAGTTGAATATGGAAGGTAACTAAAAAGGCCAAGTGGCTTTTGTGATAAGGGGGTTGAATGAATTCAAAAGAATAGCAATGGAATAGAAATAAACTAAATAAAGCTGGTGGTGATAAGGAAGCTAGGCTCTCTCTCTCCAGGTTGAGCACAAAGTCACAAACAAACAATGCATGCATGCTTTCACCTTTTCTTTCTTCTTCTTGTGCAACTGCACATATATACTATCTACATGCATGCCTAGCTACTTTTTTTTTAGCAAAATGCCTAGCTACCTTTTGGCCCAATCCCGATATGATTAACCTAGCATTATCTCATCGTAAAAAAATTTGCATCCACTAGCTAGCAGAGCAGTCACCAGTGTTAGTGGTCGATTCACCACACAGCCTTGTTTAGTGCGCGTGAGTGCATGGATGCCTGCCGGCCCTCTTTGTAGGTTGTAGCGCTAGTGTGTGTGGTATAGCAGCTAGTAACACGGACAGCAGGCCGGGACACGGATGCATGGTGACCACATCACATCACATTCGTTAAATATTTGTTCCCCACTCACCACCTCTTCTTGAATTCTCGACCGTTGTTTTTTCATTTCCATATGAATCAATTTAATTGGCATTTTCTCTTCTTTCAGATGGCAACGGCCGAGTCGATGGCGAGAAATCGATGTTTCCTCTGGTTGAATGCACACAAGCAAGTGTACCATATGCGTCAGATAATATAAAAAAGTAAAGCGTGAAAAATACGGCCACGTACGTTGTATATTCTTCAAATGCAATTCACACAGCAGCTGAATAAGTTCCATCTTTCCCGTCTTGCCACTTTCTGTGGTACTGGGAAGTGATAAAAAAAAAGGTTCAGCTCGATTTTTTTTTTGGCAAAGCACAGATGTAGATACTCACACTCACATACATGCACGCATACTTACTATATCTCTTTTGAACAACTTCAAAAGGCTAAGGTCAATAAGCTCGGTTCGAGATTGACAAATAAAGTTACATTCTTGTCTCGATATTCATGAACATGTCATCTACAACTAGAAGAATAACGTTGTTAAATTCTGAAATATATTTATGAAAAATGGAAGCAATTGCGTCAAGTCAATTTGGGTAAGCAGATTAGAAAAAGGAGACAAAACGCAGCTCTTTTTTTTTTAGTGGAGACAAAACGCTAGCTCAAGCAGCAAAACTATGCACAGACTAGGGAGTAGTATATGAAAGTTATTACTTGGGCCTCATAATTGGCATTTTCTCTTCTTTCAGATGGCAACGGCCGAGTCGATGGCGAGAAATCAATGTTTCCTCTGGTTGAATGCACACAAGCAAGTGTACCATATGCGTCATTTAATATAAAAAAGTAAAGCGTGAAAAATACGGCCACGTACGTTGTATATTCTTCAAATGCAATTCACACAGCAGCTGAATAAGTTCCATCTTTCCCGTCTTGCCACTTTATGTGGTACTGGGAAGTGATAAAAAAAAAGGTTCAGCTTGATTTTTATTTTTATTATTTTATTTTATTTTATTTTATTTTATTTTATTTTTTGCAAAGCACAGATGTAGATACTCACACTCACAAATGTGCACGCATACTTACTACTCCCTCCGTCTCATAATATTTGCACGTCTGGGCTTGTGTACGCAAACCAATGTTAAGTATGAATTTACGAAATTGCCCCTACCTCTGTAGAAATCAGCCATAGGCTTTTCACTTACGGAACCCACACGTCTTCACGCGCGCCTACTGTGCGGTCTGCAGGCAAGGGAAATAGAGGACACGGAGCCTGGTATGAACAAACGACTGGTCCACATGCTTCCACGTGCTCCCGTCCCTTCTCTGTTTTTACTATGGCTATTTTTTTATTTTGTTGCTGCAGCTGCTAAACTGGCAGCTTTAGGTTCCAGCAGGCTAGCACTGCTATGGTTCAGATGCATGGACATTTTGAGATTTTTTTTAAACTGTAGACGTTGAGTTAAATTAATACGGAGGGAGTATATCTCTTTTGAACAACTTCAAAAGGCTAAGGTCAAGCTCCGTTCGAGATTGACAAATAAAGTTACATTCTTGTCTCGATATTCATGAACATGTCATCTACAACTACTAGAAGAATAACGTTGTTAAATTCTGAAATATATTTATGAAAAATGGAAGCAATTGCGTCAAGTCAATTTGGGTAAGCAGATTAGAAAAAGGAGACAAAACGCTAGCTTTTTTTTAGTGGAGACAAAACGCTAGCTCAAGCAGTAAAACTATGCACAGACTAGGGAGTAGTATATGAAAGTTATTACTTGGGCCTCCATTCGAAACGTCAGTTTGGGCTGGGCTACACGTCGCCATGGCTCGATAGACAGCCTCATCATCATCCTCCGGGCACTCGCATCGCATGCATCCACATAGGAAGGGCTGGGCCATTCGAGGCATGGCCTTTGCTTC
The DNA here is from genome assembly GCA_022457205.1 of Saccharum spontaneum. Taxonomy (NCBI): domain Eukaryota; kingdom Viridiplantae; phylum Streptophyta; class Magnoliopsida; order Poales; family Poaceae; genus Saccharum; species Saccharum spontaneum. Next base: position 8,265,016 of record CM039613.1, read on the forward strand.
AAAAAAAAAAATCCTGAATTTCGGCCTATCCTTGCCTATGACGTGTAGACTATAGATGTTATACTGGCAAAGCAAATATACCTGTTGTCGTAATCTCGTTGCATGGTCATCTTAGGATTTGCAGCTCGAGGTTTATTCAATGATCGTGTCATACGTCGCAATTTGTCTTAAAATCAAATTCCACGACGTGTGCACACAGTTTTACGTCCCTCTGATCTCTTGGGTGTGTGCATATATGCATGCAATGCTCGCTGCTGCGGATCGATGGGTGGTGGCCAGAATGATATAGGGAGTACATGCATCATGCTTGAAGGCTAATATAGGGTCTATTTGATTGAGCCGTGAACCGTAATAAAAATATTGTGAACTATGAGCTGTGAAAAAACGATTGTGAGCTATACGCTAGAAAAAGGTTGTAAATTGTTTGGTTAAAACAACTACGAAAACTGTCCACTCTCTTTATCTCCCTTGAAGCAACTATAAAACATCACTCTATTTTCACTCATTTGGAAAAAGCATAAAACCAACCACCAAAAGCAAAGTCCAAGGTGCAGCGAAAATTGTACTACATGAAAGTAGCTGCTTTCGGAAAAGCAGCTTCTGGTTCTACCTATCGGGTTGGCATTCTGCTTTTTAGCAGCAAAAACACTTTTCCAAAGGCTGAACCAAATACATCCGTAACCTACATATGTACCTAGATAGCATCATTTTTCATGTGAGAATGTAAATATATGCATATTTTGTCATTAATATACAACCTATTTTTGTGTGTATTACGGTTTTTAGCATGTAAGGCTGTTTAGGTATTATTGTATTATTAGTGAAAGAGAGCATACCCTTTTGTTCTTGCGATTTCTGGAGCAGAGCAGTTGAGCCTCTCAGATAGCCCACTTGGCATACATACATCCTCACGTCCTCGCAACACTATTTTTATCGGTAGCCAAAAAACAAAGGCTCCGCAATCCGCAGCGCGGGGTGGGGTGGTGGACCTATATATAGTCGTTTCCTATGACCTCATCTCGATCTCCTACCACTTGAAACCAATCCAGCCTTCCTTCTTCGTCTCCCCTCCGTCGTGCAGTGTCGCTCTCTGTCATCCCCATGGGTGGTAATGCAATCGTCATTAATTCTGCAAGCATAGTTAGTTGTTGTGTTCTCGCAAAAAAAGTTAGTTGTTGTGTTTTAGTTTTGAGAGTGTGTTGATGGTGTGGTGATATGATTTCTATTGATCTAATGTGTTTCTTGGTTTGGTTGGTTTTGTTTAAATTTGCTCCATCCAATGTGCAGCGAAGATCAAGATCGGGATCAATGGTGAGTTCTATTAACAGCCTCTTACAAATCTGATCTGGTTTGTTGGTCTATTTGAGTTCTTAGATGGTGTGAATTTTTGGTTTATGCAGGGTTTGGTAGGATTGGTAGGCTTGTGGCGAGAGTGGCTCTGCAGAGCAACGATGTCGAGCTCGTTGCTGTCAATGACCCCTTCATCAGCACCGACTACATGGTATATGTTTCATCTCTCTAACATTTTGCTTCTTCTGTTACTTATGGGAGTGCATGCAGTATGTTTTGTTGAACCTACATGCTTGTTCGATGGTAGTATATATGTACATTTTATACGACCTTGTTGGATGGGATGTATATATGGGGTCATGCACTATATTCATCCATGTTAAGGTTCATCCGAATTTTATGATCTAAACAAATTACATTAGATATATTCCATTGCTGATGTTATTGGTTCAAAGCATCTAAATCTATGTTTTTGTGCAGATCTTGAATTCTTTGAATCTTCTTATTCCTACATTTGACAAGTTTGATTAGCTTACCTACACCAATTGAGTCCCATCTTGTTATTGCAGACCTACATGTTCAAGTATGACACTGTCCATGGACAGTGGAAGCACCATGATGTCAAGGTGAAGGACTCAAAGACCCTTGTTTTTGGTGACAACGAGGTTGTTGTGTTTGGCTGCAGGTTTGCTACCATTCCTTTTGATATTAATGTATTTCATACCCAATTCAACCTTTGTGGGCTAATCACTGACGACGTGTTTGTAGGAACCCTGAGGAGATCCCATGGGGTTCAGTTGGTGCTGATTATGTTGTTGAGTCTACTGGTGTTTTCACTGACCAGGACAAGGCTATGGCTCACTTGAAGGTACATTCTTCTTTATTCCTAGTGTTTTGTTATTCTAAGGTTCTTATATTTTTTTTGTGACTCTAAGGTTCTTATATATTAGTTCTTCCAAAGTGTTGAAAGGATCTGGTGGTTTCTCTATGTTCTTTTACAGGGTGGTGCTAAGAAGGTCATCATTTCTGCTCCTAGCAAGGATGCGCCCATGTTCGTCGTTGGTGTCAACGAGAAGGAATACAAGTCTGACATTAACATTGTCTCTAATGCTAGCTGCACTACCAACTGCCTTGCTCCTCTTGCTAAGGTGCTTCTTGTTATGTTGTTTTACCGCTGACATAAACTACTATTTAATTGGGATCCTATATATCATCTTACCTTGGTCATTTGTTTTTGTTCCATGTAGGTCATCAATGACAAGTTTGGCATTGTGGAGGGTCTAATGACCACCGTTCATGCCATCACTGGTAAAGCTTATTTCTAAATAGGTTAAGAGGAAAATTTATATAGTTATAAGTAATGGGGCACATGTGGTTCTTACAGCTACCCAAAAGACTGTTGATGGGCCCTCATCGAAGGACTGGAGGGGCGGAAGGGCTGCTAGCTTCAACATCATACCCAGCAGCACCGGAGCTGCTAAGGTTAGGAAACTGAACTAGTTTCTTTTGCTTGTGTACTACACAATATGCTTCAATGTTATTACCTTCATGCTTTAATTTGCATAAAAGAAAGTATGGTAATGTAAAATGGTGTATATATAGTTTAAGTTTCTAAAATAGAAACACATCTTCCTACATTTTTGTTAATCATTTCTGTTTTGTGGATTTATTGTATTTTAGTTTGTGACTACTTAATTTATTGCAGGCTGTTGGTAAAGTGCTTCCTGCCCTTAATGGGAAGTTGACTGGAATGGCTTTCCGTGTTCCTACCGTTGATGTCTCTGTCGTTGATCTGACTGTTAGGCTTGAGAAGTCAGCTACCTATGATGAGATCAAGGCTGCGATCAAGTGAGTTTTATGCAATGCCCAGTGTTTGGCCAACATTCAAATGCACATTGACTTGTTTTAAATAGTCATTCGGATGCTCGTACAAACATCTCCAATATTCTTCTAGGGCCGAGGCAGAGGGTACCCTCAAGGGCATTTTGGGTTATGTTGACGAGGACCTTGTTTCCACTGACTTCCTGGGTGACAATAGGTATTAGTATTATACATACTATGATCCAATAATCTTTACCATTTTGTGATAATCATTTGTTAACTATTAATTATTAGGTCCTCGGCCTACTTACAATTTTTTTGGGTAATTGTCTCTCTCAATCACAGGTCTAGCATCTTTGATGCTAAGGCCGGCATTGCTTTGAATGGCAACTTCGTGAAGCTTGTGTCCTGGTATGACAACGAGTGGGGATATAGGTTAGTAGCCTCTACTGAGTGTTATATATCTGGCATTGGCTAGGCTTCTGTCTGTGCACTTGAATTTCTAAATCCTAACTTGTTTTTCATTTCATCTCTTTCAAGCACCCGTGTGATCGACCTGATCCGCCACATGTATGGCACCAACTAGATGAGCAAACCGAAATCCTGGGGAGTTGTGTTTCTTCATCGGAGGAGTGTAGAGAGCCTCTTCCGAGAATAAATTTTTGTAACGAATTATTATACGTCTGAAACTATTTTGTGTGTATATGTAACCCATTGTTTGGTTGAGTATGAGTATGTGGTGGCTCATATTTTATCAGGTCTATGTGCCGTCGTTAAACTTTTAACTGATAGTTTTTAGTTAGTTTTTGGTTGCGCATTCTCTCGTTTGTCAGCTCAGTTGGCCGCGTCTCCGTCGTGGGATGCTGGAGGTCGGGAGTTCGACTCCTGCCTGCTACGGCACTGCTGCAGTAATGTGCAGTTTGTATAGAAAAAAACCCCTCACCTGTCCCGTGTTTTCCAAAGCACAGATAAATGGACCGGCCCACTTAAGGGGTAACGGGCCTCTGTGTAAGGGCGGGGTATGAGGTTCGGGGGTTTCTCAGCCTGCGTGAGAAAGTTTTTTACCTATGCGCAAAGTCGTGAGGGCTGTCTGCCCGCCAGAGTTTTTTTTATTTGTCGCGCTGTAGTTCTGCATGCTCTCAGAAGTAGTATTCATTTCATATACATATAGTAGTATTATAATCATTATTATTACTTTGGCGGTTGCCGGTTGGGCCTTCAGGATTTTGAAACATCAGTTTGGGCTGGGCCGCTGGCCCAGAAAGTTGATGTGAAGCAGTGCAGATATCATCATCCTCTGGGCCGCCGCCACTCAATCGCATGCATGCCCACCCGCATCATGGATGTTCCCTCAAAAAAAAAAAAGGAAAAAAACCCCGCATCATGGATGGACCATTCGGGGGGCATACATATGCATATATGACCTCTCCTGCCAATTTGCACACACCAACACTAATTTCTGAGGTGTAAAATTTTTCATATTATATTATGCAAACCCATCGTGAATAATGAGGCCTGGAAGTCATCAGAGTCCTATTTTAAATCATCCTCTCCTGCTACTTTGCACACACCAACATTCTGATTTCTCAGATGTATAATTCAGTAAACTAACTAAGCTTTAGGCCTAACAGTAATAGCATTGCTTGTGATGGCATAGTTAGACTATTCTTATTATGCAACCCATCCTGAATAATGAGGCCTGGAAGAAGTCATCAGAGTCTTATTTTAAATCAGAATAATTATATGCATGTTTTCACTGGCTGGAAGATGGTTGGAAGTCATCAGAGTCCAACTTGGCTCTACACAGCATGCCCTTATATTAGCGCTTCTAGAGACTTGAAGAAGTCCATGAGTGAGTCAGCAGTCTCTAACTTACTACCCAACCTCTGCTTGTGCAGCAGCTAGCAAGGTCGTCCTGCTGCCTAAAAACAGCACACACCAAAACAAAGACAAGAAGAAATAAGATCCTCTGTCTGACTGATGATCGATCTTTCTTCGTCTACCTGCAGGTTGGTCGATCTGGACCTCAGGAACGAGGCCTGCCTGCCGGCTGCGTCATGCATATGCTGCTGAAAGCGAGATCATATCATTATTCCATGATCGACTGAGATTATAAAGGTGCATGCATGAGCGGTTTAAAACAGGCAACTCTACTATTCTGACTTGCCTTTTTTATCACTCGGTAGACAGTGACTTTTTACTGATGTGGACCATCAGTAGACTATTGTTGGCCCCAAACTGAACATATTTCATCACTGCTCTCTCCGTCCTCAAATACAAGACTAGTCGGTACACCCGTGCTTCGCACGGGGCAGCAAGCCAAGAACATGGCACGTTATACGATTATACATGGAAGGAAAAGATAAGTAAAATTAGTTACAATGGAGACTCATGTTGCCAATCCCAATGCTTGGCGAAGTTGTCTCACTTGGGGAGCGAGGCCTGTCATGGAAATGTGGTCCAGCAGAGTCGGTATCATCACGAAAGATTATCAGCTAGAGGTGCAAGGAACATAAAGTTCCCGAGCTGCGTAGGCAGATAGAAAAGAAAACATCTTAGGTGGATTATAATTTGCATGTATCATAAACCTGGTATGGATTTATCTTTAAAAGATGTTGTTGCGAGCAGGTTTTATATCTGGAGGTGTAGTGGTAAATCTGTAGCACATGCTTCAAAATATGGAGACCATCAAAGGCAATAAAATGGAGATACTTACGACTGCAAAGATTCCCTGAGCAGGGGAGTTTTCGACATGTAAAGGAACCGGCCCTCTTCTGTAACTAAAATAGCATCTATTTAGTTATCGGGCTGCATAGAAAGGCAGAGAAAAAAAATAATATACAATCTTAGCAGGGAGATGACCTAAAAAACAAACCGCAGAAGAAGTGAAGCAGCACAATAACAGAACATGTATTACAGATTAGACCTACAATGAGGCTGCGGCTGCATTGAGTAATAGTAATATTATGGAACATAGTTTTGTTGAGCCTAATTCCCAAAGGCTTAGGAAGGAATTCTGTGTCTTTCGTAAAGCTAAAGGGCCTTAAAAACAGAGCCGATCGATTACACAACATAAGCAGTTGTCTGAAAAGACTATTGAATAATCAATTGTTTTTAGATGTTTGTCAAGCAAATATTGTGCAGTGGGAATACTTACCTAGGCTCAGAACGTTAAGTTGATATATCTTCGAAAATTTCTAAACCTGCCATTTAAATAGGGAATCCTTATGTGGGGAAGTAATGCTGGACTGACACCATTACTGATGTGGAAAGTGTGGTCATAGATCCCCACAATTGCAAGTCTGCTTTGACCTGAAGGAACTACTACCCTCAAAGTTCAGTGCCTCACATTGAACGCATTTTGTTATTTTGCAGCAACAACGACTGTTGAAAGTAATTTGTTGAAATAATAGAAAAGGTAAACATAGAATCAGTTTCGGAAGAAAAGAAGAAGAAATAAAGGATGGAAGCATGGAAGGTGATATAACTGCGGTTAAGAAATACATGAGAAAGTACTATATGAGTATGCAAGGTTGCAAGAGCACCAAACCTAGCCAATACAATTGTGTATGAATATCTTTCTGTATGAATATATGCTGGTAAGAGTGGAGCAGCACTGAAATATAAAAGGCACGCTGCAATGACTGGAAGCAAACGACTGCAGAAATTATGTGTTGCACAATTTATTTATCAGATCAAAATTTAGCAACGTCAAACTGCAGCTGACCTGTGGGACTCTATTTTCGTAGACCATAAATACATCCGGAGCCGGCTGCTGGGTGCCGGCCGGGTGGTCCAGCAGTGGGAGCAGACAAGGCGACGTGCAGGAGATGGAGCAGATGAAGAACTCCATTTAATGCATGCGTACTAGTACGTGATCATATCATCTGGAGTACGGAGTAGTATATCGATCTTCAGCCTGACCCTTATCCAAAATAAATAAATAACGAGTTTAAATATGTGGTGCATATCCCTGGTCCAAGCATACTGGTACCATTTGGTTTTCATTCAGCAGGCTTCAATAATGCCACAAGAAGAATGCATGCATGGACCACGAATATACTCTCCGAGCATTACAAAGTATAATGCCGCATTCATTCCAAATTATAGTTCACTTTAGATTTATCCTAAGTTAAAATTTTGACTTTTACGAATTCTTTGGTTAAAATATATATTGGCATCTATAACTGAAACATATTTTATGGAGTATTCTTTTTGCTAATCTATTTCATGAAGTGTTTAATGGAACTAACTTGACGTTGTAAATGTTGGTCTGTTTTTCTATAAAATTGGTCAGAGTTAAATAAGTTTCACTTAGCACAAAGTTAAAGTGAGGGAGTATAAGCTACACGTCATATGTAACTAAAAGCATGCATGCTTGTGTGCTAAGTAATTAATAACATCTGTCTCAAATTATATGTCGATTTGACTTTCCTATGCACATAGATATACGATTTGTTTAGATATATAATAAAAGTTATGTATAAAAAAACCAAAACGACCTATAGTTTAGAACGAACATGGGAAAATAAGTAGTGCAATAGTAATTCCTAGAATAGTAATAAAAAATAGCAAACAAATCATGTGAGTGAGGCAAGGAGGATGACATCTGATTAATGAAATAAATAAGGGGAGGGAGCAAGGCAGTACAATGAAAAGAAAAACACAAGGACTTTTGAAGGAGCAAAGGAGGGAAAAAGAACCCAGTAAAGTGCAGAAAATAATAAATAAATCTATTGTGTGGTAGTAGCTAGGTTTTGATTTTCTCGGTCCTCTCCCTATAGGCTGTGTTCAGATCCTAAAATTTTTGGGAAAAAATTCCTATAGCACTTTCATTGTTATTTGGCAAAATTTGTTCAACCATGGACTAACTAGGCTCAAAAATTCGTCTCGACATTTACAGACAAATTATGCAATTAGTTATTTTTTTATCTACATTTAATGCTCCATGCATACGTCCAAAGATTCGATGTGATGGGTGAAAGTGGAAATATTTTGGGTTTGCATGGAAAGTAAACGTGGGCATAATGTAGATTTATTTTATAGATATGTAGGGGGTGGTGGTGTAGGGGTGGTGGCGGTGGGGGTGGCGCGGGGGCGTGGATGGCGACGTGCGTGGCCCCTGCTCAGTTGGTCTCTAGGGACTAAGACTGACCACACCGCATGCGGTAAATGATCTGGAAAACGCGTTTACAGGAAAAAAAAAAGGCCACACGGGGTACGCTACTTCCTACGCTATCCAAGCGGACAGGTAGACGTCCGGTATTCCTAGCGGACGAGCAGCACCATCCGGTATGTGCCTCGCGGGGCCCGCGCGTCCTGCAGCTATAGAGCAAGCGCGTCCGCGCGGGAGGGAGAGAGAGGAGAGAGGTGGCATGCAACGCGGGCCTCACTTGTTCAACGATAAAAAATGTTATAACTCATAAACCAAAAAATCAAATTAAATTCCGATTGCACCATTAAATTTGTTTCGATAAATTCTTTAAAACTAGATATCACATGGATATATTTAGATAAAGTGATAAGTGGGCCCCACAGTGGATAGAGGATGATATAGAGGATGGATGGGTGCGGAAGAATTAGGTATAGATGAGAGAATCTTGGTGACTAAAATGTATAGAGGATGAATTTAGAGTACCACGAGTGCGGATAGGCTGATAGGGCGGCAGGAGCACACAGCGCAAGTTGAAGCAGGCGCCACACCACACATGCACACATGCATGGGTCCCACGCATGCGCATGCACACCTGCAAAGGTAGCTAGGAATGAATTCGATTTGGGGCACATTCATGCACGCGTGCGTGCGTGCGCGTATGAACGAATGGTGTAGATGTATGCATGAGAACGAGAGACCGGAAGTCTCGGTGTAAGCGGCTAGAGAGCCCCACGGCGCACGTACCCTCTTCCTTTCAATTTTGCATTAGGTGGGTCGTTGATTTGGACGCCACGATTTGACACGAAATTAATGTGCGTACCGTAACATCCAAGATGTTAAAAAGCAACTAAAACTTATTATAAGCATCATTAAGCATAATCACCAAGTATCATATCATGTATACACTCCATGTTTCCTTTATAGCATTGCTATGTTGCATTTATAGTGTTTCATATGTTGCATAAGTGATGTTTTATTTATAGCTTTGCTATGTTGCAAATGTGGTGTTTCATATGTTGCATATGCTATGTTCTAATTGTTGCATGAAAGGTTACCTTTGATATCAATTAAGAAACTTTGTTTATTTAAATATGTGATTTTGCTTAAACAAATGAAATTTTGTTAAAATAAACTTTGTAATATAAATTATTCTTTGTGATACAGAACAAAAGGTTGTTGGAGATTTCAAGTCAAACATGCTGAAAATGGAGCCCAAAGAGTGGATTCAATACTGCATTTCACACTTCGGAAGTTTTGACCAAGTCACTGAAATGTAGTCATTAAGTTCAATCTTTGGGGAATTATTAAAACAATTTTCATAACTAAAATTGGTCCAAATCTTGTTCCATTGTTTGATGTGATGCTTGAGTTGTGATATTGTGTAATTAGTTAAGACGTTGGGTTAATCATTGCTCTTAAATAAATTGCCAAAAATGCTTAGTTAAAACAAATCTTTAAAACCTGACACTGTACTCATCTTTGATCCTTCAAATCTTCAAAACCGACAAGATTTTGGGGGTGGATCCTTTAATCAAACTTGGAGATCTTTGATCAATGAACAACTTTGCTTAAGGTGGATCAAGACGTTGCTTAGCAGAATTTGGAGATCAAGCATAGTTTTTATGCCGGGTTTAGTCGCTACAGTAGCCTTGCCGGCAGCAGCCTCGCTGCCATGCAGCTGCTTGTCGCCGACCGTTTTCCACCGCCCTCGCGCTTGTTGACACGTAGCTGCTTCTGCGGGCACGTCATGAGCAGGAGCTGGACGGCCAGAAGCCGCACCTGCGTCCTTATAACACCGAGCCGCTGTCATGCTCGTCTTCTCCTCTGTTCCACCGCCGCCATGCGCCTCTGCTTCGCCGGTGCAATTCGTCGTGCCTGCTCTGCCCCAACCCAATAGCCCATGCCCACATCATCGCCTCGTCCTTGTGCTTTGCGTAGACCAGCTTGTGTCGCCTGTCTCGACCAAAATCGGTCGTGCGTTGGGATTCCATCGCGGCCGTGCTGCCATGGCCGTCGTGGCTAGCCTCCACCAGAGCTCCTCTCGCCATGCCATTTGCTGTTTTGAACTCCTTGTGATACCGCAATGCTAATCGGCTCGTCGATTTTATCTGTTATCCACAAGATGCGTCGGAACACAAGCTCACCGCCCAGTCCACTCCGCCGTCGTCACCCTTCGCGATGACAGCCACCCGGCTCTACCTCCGTCTCAACCGGCTGGTTTGGCAAGTCATGGTGAGCTCCTGCATCGTGTAGCAAGCGCGAATTAGGCCGATTAGGGGTTGTAGTGACCGGAACGCGTCGCACCGCCATGCTCTGCCCCTCCATTCCGCCATGGCTGCGCGCTGTTGGCCTTAACCCACTCAACTAGCTTGCTAGACACGTTCGCATGAGCACGGGAAGGCTACTGGTAACCTTCCTATCGCTGCTAACCTCATCGTCGGTCGTCTCTGTCGTGATGTGTGCCGTCGTGCCGCCATGGCCGAGCACGCTTGAAGCCCTAACTTGTTCATCTGGTACTGTAGATAGGTGCACGGGTTGATGGGGAACACGTAGGTGCCACTCTCATCGCCGGCCAGGTCGCTGCCGGCGCGATGCGCCGCTTATCGCTGTAACACCCCTGGTGTTATGGTAACTAAACTAGCCATGTCATCATATGCATTGCAAAGCATTCATGTTTTAGTCAACTCAGATGTCCATCAACTAAAACAAATTTATATTCATAGATTGATTGAGTTCTTGTGATGTTTGACCGGAATCCAAAACCCTAGTTTTGAATGGCATTTCAAATACTTGGATTATGCCCTATGTAATTTGAGGTGTAAAGTTGTGCTCTACACTAGTGTCAAGTGTAGGGGATACATTCAAGTGCAACATTTAAAAATGAACTCCAAGTTTGAGGTTGAATTTGAGTTCCAAAACTCGCTCCGAGTTTTTGAATTCAAATTGGGGGGTTTATTAAAATGAATTTATAATTCAAAATTGGTTCAAACAAATGTGGCATTGGGTAGGTCACATGTGATTTGACCCAATGGTACATTTGGATGATAGTTGTGATCACTAATTAATCACCAATTAAAGTAGAAATCAAATCAAGTTTGAATTTGATTCAAAACCCTGATTTCCGAAAAACCCTGTCTTACCCCCATTTTGTGTAATTCAAAATCTAAAAAAATTTGAGGGTGAGCCAAAAAGAAAACTTGTAGATCTTGTCAAGTTGTACAACTTTCGTTTGTAGAGTTTTCAAAGTTTTAGTATAAAATTTGGAGTAATTTTGAAAAGATTCAAATCCTAAATTTGACCCCTTTTAATTTCCCTATTCCAATTTCAAAATGGAGGCATAATTTGAAGATGGTTTAAATAGCAAAGTTGTAGGTCTAGCCTAGATATACAACTTTGGTGTTTTGAATTTTTAAAGTTTCAACGAAAAATTTAAAGTAATTTTGAATTTACCAAATTCCAGAAAATGTCCCCTTTCGATTTGAAATTCAAATTTCCAAATTTAAGCAGAATTTGAAAAAAAATCAAAACATGAAAGTTGTAGATCTTTTCTTTTTGAGCAACTTTTGTATTTAGAGATTTTCAACTTCTTTAGAAATTTTGAAAGTAATTGGGATTTAAACTCAGTGGCATTTTTGTAAATAATTAAAAATCTAGTTTGGGAGCCGGGCGCCACTGAGCTACGCCTCTGCCTGCTCGCCGCCGGTGATCGTCTGCTCTTTCGCGTCCCTTCTCCACAGTGGCACGTAGCAGCTTGTCTGCAGGCGCGCAAGCAACTGCTGGCACCATTCCACCGCCTAGCTTGCTCCTATTTGGACCGACCGGCCGCCTCCACCTTCTTCTTTCCATCGCTCACCGTCGTCATCACCTTGCCGCCAGCTACCAATTCACCATCGCCACTGCTCCTCAGCTCGATTGCTCTCGTCCGCAGCTCTGCAATCCTCGTGCGCAGCCCCTGGAACCCTTTGTTGTGCCTCACACCGTCCGAGCCTGCCCGCATGCCCCGGTCTTCTCCACGGCCGGCAATAGAGCCGCCGCGGGTGCCTCACCATGGCCAGTCGCCTCCCGTACTCCTCCGCTTCAACCAATCACGGTTTAGTGGTCGTGGTATGCCCCTGATGCTTCCCCATGCTTCACTTTCGTCTCTACCGTCTCCGAGCTACCCGGTTGCCATGCGCCACCGGACGTGGTCGCCATCGGCCGCCAAAGTCGTCACTGTGCACACTAGAGTCCCGTAGCGCCTAGGCAAAACACTTTCGGGTGCGCACGTGGTTATGTTGCATGAGTTGATTTTGTTTTTTCGCTGTCGTTGCCTTCACAGGCGACGAGGTCGCCACCGTGGCCACCATGGCCAGCCGGAGTCGGCCATGACCGATAGCCGGACCTGGGCGAGAGGAAGTGGGCCGGCCCGGTTAGCTGGGCCGGGCAAGGGGAGAAGCAGGCCAAGGGGAGAAAGAGAAAGAGAGACGCGCGCGCATCTGAGTGGGCTAGTTGGGCCGAGCGAGGAGAAGGGGAGGGCAGCCGGCCTGAGATGAAGATTTTTGTTTTTTCTAAAAATCTTAAATAGTAACAGTTTTTGTTTATTTCATTGTGATTTATTTAGAGATCCAAAAATAATGAATTTTTTGGTAGCCTCCCTGTGTTGTGTACTATTTAGGAAAAATATGAAATTCTAATTTTGATTACTTTTTGTATGTCAATTAATTAGCTCCATTAATTGATAAATGACTATTCCATTAGTTTTCTAGGCTTAAATAATTATCCAAAAATTATGAAAATTATTTTTCCACTTAGTTACGATGTAAACTTCCTAAAATAAAATTTTGGGCTTAATTGGACAAATTTGATTTTATACTTAATTTATGCTTTATTAATTAATTAGTTAATCAAGTAATTAGTACTTAATGATTTAGGGTTTGTTTGACTTTGGGATTGAATGTTGACCTTGGGTCATTCACACTTAATGATATTTGGCATCTTATTTAGTTGTTTGGGTTCATGTTTAACATGTAATTAGCGAACCCTAATGACATTTCTTGTGAAATAAAAACCTATCGAAACCCGAATGATCTTCGTTAGTTAGTTTTGTTAGCTTGCAACTGTATCGTGAAGGAAAGTTGTACTCAACTTCGTAATCTTGTTATGCATCTACCAAGCATCATGTTTCGCACTTCATCATATTGAGCATACATTATCATCTCGTGTAGTCCCCGTAAACGAGGAGATTAACGTGGTCGAACCCATCCCCGAAGAAGAGGAGTCGTCCGTGGAGGTGAGATTTGATATTTGTGGTACTGACCCGGAACCTGAACTTCCTGTCAATCAAGGCAAGCCCTGGATGCATTTAAACCTTCCTTGTGTTTTGAAAAGCTTTACTTCACTTTATTAATGCTTTGTTCCATTCAGTGATAGAAGTTGAGTGATAACCTAATTACTGCACTACCATCCTTGATACTTTAATATTATCCTGAAAATACTTAGCATGCTAAGCCATGCGTAATGAGAAAACTTTAAAAATGTTTAACAAAGTTTGAAGGGTTGTTGTGGAACAAAGTGATGGATAATGATGATGGTAATTTGAGACTGGTCGGTGGACTTGCATCAGGAAAGGAGTCTTGATGTAGTGCTCCTGTCTATGTCGGTTAAGGATCGTTCGTTGTTGAACTATGTATGTTGAGACATTATAGTACTAACCACATACCCGTGGTAAGTCCTACCTCGGCTATTCTATCCCGTGAACAGCTGACCGCGCACTGGGAGTGGAGAGATGGTGAGAGTAGCGTGTACTGTACTCTCGGGTGGCGCTGGACCCGGTCACGTTTTGGAGGATCCGAGTGAAGGTTGATGTATGGGGTTTGAGTCTCGCATATATCGTGTGGTTAGGAAGCCCCAGTTGGATAGATAATCGGTTCGGATCGTTGTTGCTCCTCGGATATGGAGACTCAATTTGTTGTTCAACATCGTAGTTAACAAAAGTGAAACTTTGGTCAGAGATTAAGAAAGAATTTGTATGAGTTACCTGACCTAGAATAGGGTCACTTACATTCTATAATAACTAACGATGAATTAAATGGTTGATAGTAAGGACTCACTTTTAGTAGCTTTTATGCAAAAGAACTTTGCTTCTTGCTACATCCTCACCCCGATTCCCCTAAGCCTGCATTCCTGAGTCTTCTCCACCCTTTTCGTCGGTTAAGTCTTGTGGAGTACTTTTGTACTCAGGATTTGTTAAACCCTTGTTGCAGGTTCGTTCCATGAGCAGGTTTGTTTAGGACCCTGCTGCATGACCATCTTTGCGGTAAGCGACGATGAGTAGAATGTTTGGCTCTTGGGCAAAGCGCTACGTTTTGGTGGTTTGTAATAAAGTTACTAATGCTACCCCACTACTATGGTTGTAATAACTAAACTTAAGGTTTGTAAGGTTTAGAACAAATGGTTTGTAAATTATGTTATGTAAGACTTCCGCACTTTTACTCTGATGTAATTTGTTATATAAATTGTTGTAATACTACAATGCCTCTGTAATGTGATCCTGCTCGAAAGATCGTGGATGATTCGGGTTTTCCGAGGACACCCGACAGACTTCTTAAGTTCTGTGGTACACATGCATAGCCGTCAGAGGTCTTTGAGACAATGACAGGTGCATGTGAGCCATATTATTTAGGAGGTTCTGCCACACCCGCTATCGTGGGCGCAGTCAATGTGGGCACGGTCGGGTTTGATCCTGGCCCCGTGTGTCAGCGACAGTGGATGAGGGAGGGGTGAGTGAGAAAAGTATTTCGCGCAGAATTTGATTTATCCTTTTTCAGAAAATGCTTTTATGTGCTGAATCTTGTAAAACTCATAACTAATTATTGGTGCATGCTAAATTCATGAAATTTATTTTGTAGCCTTGACATGATATGCTCTACTATGGAAAATATGAACTGGTCATTTTGAGTAGTTTTTATATGCTTTAAAATTTCCTCTTTTGACCTTTGCATGATTTTGTAAATAAAAATATTAATCCTTTAATCATGAAACTTTCTGCGTATGCTTTACATGCTAATATCTGCCTTCACAAAGAGTTTGGTACTGTTTTGATAAATATAACTTGGTCAATTAATTTAACCATGCTTAAATGTATTTTATGAATTAATAAAAATAACAAATGATTTCTATAAATCCTTAAATGACCATGATGTGAATTCGGGTTTGATTGTGGACCTTGGAACAATAATCCCTTGCTGTTCCTTGGCAATTTGATTGCAATCATGCTAGGCTCATAATCAACTTGCTGTTTAATAATTAAAATGATTTACTTAAGTAAATAGTTATTAGGTACATGTATGTGATTCTTGTGCTTACTGTTTGTATATCATAATCCTATATGATTGCTTAGGTGTGTTTATGCTAGATGATCTTTTGGGTAATATATATGTGTGATCTCTTGTTAAGATAATGGTTAGTGAGTGTGTTGCTTATGCAAGTTTGTTGGTGGATAAACACCACAT
The DNA here is from genome assembly GCA_022457205.1 of Saccharum spontaneum. Lineage (NCBI taxonomy): Eukaryota > Viridiplantae > Streptophyta > Magnoliopsida > Poales > Poaceae > Saccharum > Saccharum spontaneum. The sequence goes on from CM039613.1 coordinate 8,280,772, forward strand.
GTAACCTCCATGTTTAAAGCATGTTTAAGGTATTCATGATAGCTTTAACTTACAAAGGGTAGCTCTGCTAAATAATGATTTACATTGCATGAAGTGTTTGTTTACCTATGCTTGATGTGCCTTGCTATCCTAGCGTGATAGGTTTATGTAACGTTTAGTTAACTAGCTAGTCTTCTAGTGCTTAAATCATATAAGGTAATAGTGCCCTTGTTTGCTAGACTTTTAAAATGTAATATGTGTTACTTTCTTAGTAAGCATGATTGACTTGATAACTAAATAATTAGGATGCTTTGTGAAGCATAACCCTAGTCCTTTGGCGAAGGAAAGTTGTACTCAACTTTCTTATCTTGTTTAACTTCTGTTATGCACTTGTGTACCTTTCATCATGCATCATGGCATGTAGTCCATCTTGTTAAGCAAGCATCATTTATTACGTGTAGTATACGAGAGTGGGAGTTTCATGTTGATCAAGTTTCGAAGAAGGACCATCCACCAGTGGTACAGATGCCAAGTCTGACTATTGGATCTTTCTCTGGAATCTAACCTTCCCTGCAACGCAGGCAAGCTCGGTGCATAAACCCTCTTTATTTTTTACAAATCTTTATTACACCTTAAGTCTTGTGAGATGTGCATTAAGTAATTAGGAGTTAGTTATATACCGTTGTTGCATGATTACCTTGATATTCAGGTATCCTTAGTCGTATCCTACTAGTATGTGTAGGTCGTTTCCTCTGATGCTTAGTAATGCTTAAACTTCAATAGAAGTCGAATGATGTTTTCAAGAGAAACAAGTTTACCTTGGTTCTTCTCAGCTCCGTTTATGGATCATGAGAATATCATGATAATGATGATATATAAATTGAGACCAGGTGGAATCTTGGCTTGCGTCAAGTTTGAGTCTTGATGTAGTGCCCCGCCCGTGTTGATTGAGGACCGTTCGTTGTAGGCTTGATTGTTCGAGGCCTTGCAGTACTGGCCACATACTTTAGTAAGCCTAATACCTCAGCTATTCCATTATGTGAAAGGCCAAGCACGCACTAGGAGTGGAGAGATGGCGAGAGTAGCGTGTGCACATCCTGTGAATCCACCAGAAGTGGCACAAGGAGGTGGAGTATTGTGCTCTCAGGTAGCGCTGGACCAGTTCATGTTTTAGAGGATCTAAGTGAGGGTTGATATATGTAGGTTCAGGACCGGTCCTAGGCCTGCATATGTCATGTGGTAAGAAAACCCCAGTTGGGCCTAATCGATTCGAATCGTCGTGCTCCTCGGTTATGGAGACTCGATCAACTGCCCTACATTGTAGTTAATCAATGGAACATGGTTACTTGTGGAAATGAGATGAGAAGAGATGTGATGATTAATGAAGTGCTTGAGCTAGAATAGGTGCTAATTGGATGCTAATAATGACTTAATACACAGCTGAAAGATTGAAAGTAAGGATCCACTTGTAATAAACTTTTCTGCAAAAGTATTTCTTGCTTCAAACTTTCCTTTAATCCAGCATGTCCTTAGAGTCTTTTCTTTTAGTCGGGTAAGACTTGTTGAGTACCCTCAAGTACCCAAGGTTTGTTAAACCAGTTGCAGGATCTGACTTGAGGTGCTGATGGAGGTCATGTCAGTGGACTCGACATGATCTGGTTGTCTCTCCTGCCTTAAATGTTTTACCTAAGTTGCTTCCATAGTTCTACTCACCATTTGAACTCAAGTTAAGTTATGACTTGAACATGTTATGTAATTGTTATAAGTCTTCCGCACTCTGATGTAAGATATTTTTGTACCAAATGTTGTAATGTTATAGTAACTCCATGTTGATCCTGTATGACTTGTAATAATGTGGATGATTCGGGGTTTCCTGAGGACATCTGACAGATTATCCGAGTTATTTGGCTCTCATATGCAACAGTCAAAGGTCTTAAAGATAATGACAGGTACATATGGGCCATATAATTAGGGTGGTTTTGCCACACTGTGTGATGTTGATTGCTGCCATTAGGGCTTGTTTAGATGCATTACAACTCACATACCCAATTCACATGAGTTGGGAGGGATGATTGAGGTGAAAGATTCACTCCAATTTATATGATTAGGAGGTGGGAGGTATTCTACCCACTACTACACAAATGTTTTTTATAGACGATCAAAAAAGATCTTTAGAAACCGTTACTTTGTCATTGATTGTAAAAATAAGTTATTTTCAGAAACAATTTTAAAACCATCCATAAAAATTAAATAATATAAGCTATGAAAAGCCTTCCCTCAATATGACAAATTCAATGACAAGTCCAATGTCTCGAGACCATGATTTAGGCTAAAATGATTGTTTATGTCCTTCAAGTAATTATGAGTATATTTCTGTGATCTAGAACCACTTGTAATTAATACAAAAGAAAATTCCTTGAATGAAGATATATAATAAGCATTAGAGTTTTAGTGGATAGAAATACTACAAGAACTAAAAGATCAAAAGTTTAAAGCTAAAATTTAGTTTACTTTATGATATCACAAAAACGGATGCAACAAGACCTATAAAATTTAACCTTATGTTTTAACTAAACAGATAATGAAGCCCCACAATGGTGCAATGAAAAAGATGGAAACACATATCTTGAGGTCTCCAAGAGAGTCTCCATGTTAATGCTACTAAGACATGCTAGAAGAACAAGTTAAATACTAAAAATTCTCACAACAATTAGAATGATCAGGCCATAAATTCCATAAACTATAATCGCCATTGATAAAATTCTCTTTTCTTGACAATTACCCACATTTGCCATTATGAAAATCAATGTAAAAACAGTAGTTTCAACATAACTTGAGGATAAAAAAATATAGCAACTAATAAATTCAAAATTTGAAAATTTAAATCTAGATACATGGCATCATGATGCATGGGATACAGCAAGAGACACCATAACTTAAGATACGGTTTCAACTAAATGCATATTGAAGATACACATAGATACCTTATAGAGGGGAAATTATACATATATGGATGAAAAACATATAGATCAATAGTTGATAAGTTATGTCACAACTGAATAGATATTGCAGGGCATCTACATCCATGTACTAGAAAATGAACAAAGATCAGAAGGGTGTTGGCCTAAATCAAGAGCTATATACCCTTGCTTCATAAACAAAAACAGATACTATATATGCAAGTAATTTTCAAATGAATGCTAAGGAAGTGGTAGATCCAGGACTTTTTTCATACAATATGACTAACAAAAATTTTCATATGCAATTCGATAAAATCCATTTAGAAATTCGGTAGACTATTGTAAAATTTGCCTCGCAATGCAGTATACATGTACTAAATAATACAATAAGTCCTAATTTCAACCATCAAGTTTGAAAGTTACATTAAGTCATTAACTACAATGCAAATAGTTCAAATGCCACGCAAATAAATCCCAATTTCTATTGCCTACATCTACATGATACATTAATTGAACTAATTTGGGGACAAACCGATACATACCTTAGAGTTGTTATCAGGTTTGTGCCATGACAACTCATGAGCCACAATGGATTTAATGCCATGGCTCCATAACAACTGGGCAAAGGACAATGGGAAGCGAAGAGATAAGAAAGATAGGCATTGGTAGCCCTTGGCAAAAATAACCGAGAACCGAAAACTGAACCGAAAGAACCGAAACCGAAAGAACTAGAACCGAAATATTTGGTTTCTTATTCGGTTCCTGATATTGAGGAACCAAAATAATCAAAAAAATTCGGTTCCTACTCTTGGTTAACCGAATTAACTGAAAGAACCGAAGTACATGAATTATACTTCACTTACTTGTATTTTGTAAGATTATGTTTGGTTTATGTGTAGTGTTTTATATTGGAAGTGCTATATATTTGTGTTATTATATTGCTATTGTTTTCTTATACATTATTATTATTAAAAGTGAAAATAGTGTTGCATAAATTTGCCTTAGGACACGTATATTTATTCTTGTCTTGAGGTCTTCTAAAAAATTCGATTAGTTCGGTTAGAACCGGAACCGAACCGAAATAACTGAGAACCGAAATGCTTGGTTCCTAAAATTTTTTGAACCGATCGGTTCCCATTTTCTAGGAACCAAATTTTATCAATAACCGAGGGAACCGAACCGAAACCGAACCGAGAACCGAACGCCCACCCTGAGACATTGGAGCCCCTCTACGATGTTTTGCTACATCAAATCAGAGAGAGCCAGAGAGGGATATTAGGGTAGGGTCTTAGGGATTGGTTCATTGGGGATTTTCAAGGCTGAAGAGATTAGAGGCCAATATGATACTCATCACCAGGGTGTACCAGCTTGGATTCCTTTGGGGTTCGGCCATCGGGTGGACGGTCGCCGGTATTGTCCTTTCTCACTCCTCCATCACTGGTGACGTGGCGCCTATCCTTCATCGCAACTCATGAGTCTGAGGCTGAGCAAAATGAGCCACGGACGGGAGGAGTGGTCGAGCGAAGCGGAGTGGATGTACACAGGCTTATAGGATAGATATATTTTACCAGGTATACTACTAACTACAGTATTTGATTAGACTAGACCTAGAGTATATGGCACACCATACATGTGTAGCCCACTAGGTCCGCCTCTGTGCTTAGGAGTGGAGCTTAGTTGAGGTTGAGGCCAAGGTGGACCATGGCCCCTTTGCTCATCAACTTAAACTCCATTAAGTAAACAATAGTGCCAGTACTATTCATGGGTGTTTAGACCTCAATTACATGAACTAAACCCTGTTCTGTCACTGCCTGTGCTAAGGTGCTCTAATTAATACTAGCAAATATGTCCGTGCGTTGCAATGGGAGAAGGAATTTTATTATTATTATTATTATTATTATTATTATTATTATTATTATTATTATTATTATTATTATTATTATTATTATTATTATTATTATTATTATTATTATTTCATGATTATATAAACCACTCAAGTCAAAACACAATCAATAAATTACCAAATTGATTTTATTGATATAAATAGCCGGCATCAATAACAACAATGATTGGGATCTAGCACCGGCCAGGTACCGTAAAAAACATATTATAAGACTTCCTCATAGGCTAAGTAACGTGGAGTGTAGGATTTTTTCTTTAAAAAAAAAGAGTGCAAATATACATGACACCGTGACCTTGTACATGTAGGACCATCAAATCTGGATGCTGAGATTTTTCTTCAGCAGGCAACAGATTTCATCAGTCCGGCTGCCCCCATCCCATCCTTATCTAAGAGCATCTTGAGCACGCTACCTAAACCTACTACATATCCTATATTTGGGTAGTGGAGGCCAAAAAACCAACTCTAGCAGATTACCTACTTGACTAACTACTTTTATTGGCCTAATAAATTTTCCCTCTCACTACCTACATCTGTTGGGCCAACAAATCTTGCTACCTATTTTTCCTTCGTCTCTCTCCTCCCGACAAGCACCGAAATGCTCGACGCCACCCACGCCTTCGCCTTGCCCTCGCCTGCGCCAGCCCTTGCAGCGGCCCTTCCCGGCGGCGCCCTCCCCAACGGCGACCATCCTCGGCGGTGGCCCTCTCCATCCCGCGGCCCTCCCCAACATCCTTCCGCTACTCTTCCGCTGTCGTGGCCTCGCACGTGAGCTCCCAGTGCCCCATCTTCACCGGCGCCCCATCTTCTCCATCGGCGCGACCTCCATTGGTGGCCAGCTCTAGCGCCCCAACGGCGACGGTGTTGGTATTTATTAACTTGTCACTTGTTTTAGTAGCCACCTATTAATTACCTATACCTCTAGCATTACTTAAACTAGGTTGTCATCCCCAGTGACGGTGCTAGAAATGTTTATTGATACTAACTAGTATTACTACTAGAATAATACTAAGCAGATGTTTATCATTTTATCTGACTAGAAAGAATATAAAGATATGAATGAAAAGGATTCTGCAAGAAGACTGATAATTATACCATTGTAGCATTTTACCTAAGAGTATTCCAGGTATTGTTATTTATATTTTACCACAGGGAAGGTGTAGCTTTGGACATGTATTGATAACTTATAACATTAATGGAGAAATAAACCATAACAATCTCTCTACTCATAACAGGGGTAAGTCACAAGATAATATATATATGATAAGCATTGATCAAGTTCATAATAATGATAAATAAATCTCTCAGAACACTCCTATCTATACCATTAGCATGGTCAAGTTAGAATATTAGAGAAATAATTTCTAAGTTATTCTTAATTACAAGTCAAAGCATACGTTGATTAGTGCAATTACACTTAGTAGTCATTGCTAAGATCACTATTGAATCTACACATAAGGGGCATTACTTCGGAAAGTTCGAAAACAGAGCTTTCTCTTCCTTTGCAACCGGGCCCTCCTTCTATGACCTATATTCGGGGAGTGGACTACAAAAGACTCAACGGTAGTGTCACACCCGCGATCTACCACATGACCCGAAATATAGAGTATATTCATAGGTAAATAACATCTAAGCACCATGCTTATGATCTCTACCACCCACCCTGTGATCATTGGGGTGAGCGCTATATGAACTTATGCATAAATACATTGATAAACTAACTATACTAAGCATATAATCAAAGTAGACGATGAACATTGCAACCTTGAACATGAATAAGATGAATACTATAATGTCTTGACAATTATACCAAAGCATATAAAAATAATGGAGGTACAACGAAAGAGGGGTACAAGAATTATACCAAACCAAGCTTTAGATGATGTCGGGAATCCAAGTGAAGATCTACTTGCCTCCCTCTAAACCTAGCCTAACTAGCTATGCCCTAGAAACTAGAGGAACTCTGGGGATATTAGGGTTTCTGGCTCTGGATGACTTGATCTCAAATGACTTGATTCCTCCAGGGGGCTAGGGTCTGTTTATATAACCTAAGGGGTGCAACGTGAGCCCTTAGATCAAACCGACTTGAAAGACGGCGTAGATGCAATCCTAAGAGACGGTGGAGGAACATTCCAGAAGATGCTAACTAGAGGGGCCCATTGGGGGCCAGGCGGCACCATGGTGGGGCCGGCTAGCCCCACCTGGCAGCCTCTCGGGGTCTTCCTCGGGGGTTGCCTCTTGGAGTCCTCTTGAGTCTTCTAGAGTAGTTTTTGTCGCTGTTAAGTTTAGTTCTTTTTCACGTTTTGATCTCTCTTTTTAGTTTTTCTGGAATAACCCTGCTGAAAATATAGATTCACCAAAACTTATGAAAATTGTCAGTTTAAACCCTTAAGTTTCTATTGGTGATCTATTTCAAGTATTTATTCAAATTATGTTGACGGTTTATGATAAACAATAACTACCGTCAACGGACGTCATCCCCAATGCCGGGCAGCAGATCCACGCGGTGGCGCCCTCCCCAACGGCGGCATGGGCAGAGCTCCCAGTTGTCGCTCCTGGCTTGGACGGCCTCGTCCCTGGCATGGATTGCCCCTCCTCTACCTGGCTCCCCTCCTCTCCCCGGCGCCTGCACGGCACCTCCGCACAGGCACATACTACTTTGGCCGAGTTTGTCGATGGCAAAGGAAGGAAGGAGATGACATGTGGGCTCCACATGTCATTGGCTGCTAAACTGAATTTGAGAGCCATGATTTAGGTAGTACTGCTGGACTTGGAAGCAAAATTTAGGTACTATAAAAATAGGTGGGTCCCTAAATAGACATTTAGGTAGTACTGCTGGAGATGCTCTAAGACATGTTTGGTAGCTCTGCTTCACTCATGGAGTTGTTTTTTTGCTTGAGCTCCATGAGCGGGTTCACTGATAGAGTGAAAGTTGTTTTGATGAAGCGTTTGGTAGAAACAGCTCTACGTTGTCAAGTTGTTTGACGGATGGTTTTTTCGGCTGATAAGCCGGTTGATGCTGTTTTGTTGTGAGAAAAACACTGTACCATGACTGATAAGCTGGGCTGATAAGTTCAAGTAAAGAGGGCAATATATTCACAATGCCCTTCTCTTTTTTTCTATTTGTTTTTCTTTTCTTTATTATTTCCTTCCTTCCTTTTACTTCCCTGCCTTTTTTACCTATCTTCCTTCTTCCTTGTCCGCGGACCACACGGTTGCACAAATATGCCTGTTTGGTAGGGCTTCGGATCCTCACAAAACGGTTCCGACTCGGGCTCCTCTTGAGAAGTGGACTCTTCGATGGAGCCGAAACCTTTTAGAAAAGGGTTTGCCAAAATGGTTATTTAATAGTTGATGTTAATTATTTGCAATGTTAGCTGATTATAGAGTTAACAGTGGTGTTATGGCTCTTATTATATATTACTAAACAATATTAATATTATTTTTTAGAAAAATAATAATATTCCAACAAAACATATTAGGATAAATTTATCCATCCACCACCTCAGTAACCTTATCCTTCCACCTCCAAAGTAGGGAGTACTCCTTTCACCTCCGCTGTAACTATTGTTTATCCGTTCCTTTCCACGGGAGGAGTTGGCAGGCGAGGGGTGGAGCGGGCCATGGACGGAGCTGCTCGTTGTCCTGCTGATGACCGGGCGCGCGTGAGTGGCCGCGGAGCAGGTCTGGCGTGGACTGTGGCTGGGAGGCGCGACCGGCCATGGCGCAGCTCCGGCGTGCCCTGGGACGGAGCGCAGCTGGACGGAGCGGCTCCGGCGTGGCCAGGATCGAAGTGCAATTGGGGGCAGCGCGGCTGTCTATGGAGGAGCTCTGGCGGGGTCCATTCCTCAATCCTCTTCCCCAAGTCCGACGGTGAGGGCTGTGGCCTGTGGGCGTGAGAGTAGGGCCCTCCGGCTTCCTTCTCCTCGGTGGCCTTACGCTGCCCGTGCCCCGACGGCCAGCGGCTGGCGTCTTTCGCCGCCTCGCACCCCTGCGGCCAGTCTTCTAGGTGGTTTCATGCTGAAGCGCCACGGCGGCCCACGGCTCCGTACCCGGCGGCCTTGTAGCTCCGTGCCCCAATGGCCCTGCGATGCCCGTGCACTGGAGGCACCGTGCCTTGGTGGCTCCGCTCTAGCTTCCTCGTGACCAGGCTTCAGCAGCAGGCATCTCCCACGCCCAAGTTTCCTGTTGGCTCCGCACCTAGGTGCCTCGGCGGCCCACGGCCTTGCACCGCGGGCTGAAATTTTTTATGTTTGATTCAGATTTATTTTCTGATTGATGGTCAATTTGGATTGGATTGCATGTGTTGTATTCGTGATCGTAAGTGAGATTCAAGTTGACATGGAGTTCAAGTTTGAGTCTGGTTATAGTCATGAATTTTTTCTGGTATTTTTTACATGGATTTCCTTCCATAGCACTCTCAATCTGGCGTCGCTGCACGGAGCGACGAGGCACGCAGTCGAGTCCAGACCAAAAATACATATTCGTGGAGACGTAAGCTATTCTGACTCGTATTTAAATAAAGAAAACAGAGCAAAATAAAGAACGTAATTTTTATTTTTTTCTATTTGATTATTAAGAGTTCTATTTAGAGTACGAGGAATCTATTTAGATTAGGATTCCTACTCTATATTGGTCTAGACGCGAGCTATTTTAACTCGTATGAGCATGGTTTATATATATAAGTCCGGATAAAAAAATATCTATTGTTCGGTAGTTAGAGGAAGATGGACAAAAAAAAAGAAGGACAAAAAAAATGGTAGAAAATTTTGTCTCTTTTTATTATTATTAGATATAGATATATCTTCCTTTCATCATTGGTTGCATTGAATCTGTCATGTTGGTTGCATATCTATTGAGTCAAAATCCAGGTGTTGCATGCATGTCTAAATTAAAAGGCACTCGTTTCTTATAAGCTTGTGGCCTTAGCTCAACTGAGATTAAAAAAATATATGCCGGTTGTATTGCCCCCTTCTATTATTGATTGGCAATAGATATATTGCTCCTTTCTTCAACGATCATATTTTACTATATGCTCGAGCTGATTGTAAAGAATCCAACGACTTGCGACTAAAGATATAGTTTGTTGTTTTTTGTTTTGTCGAAAGTAGATTATACATACTATATACATATATGTAGTTTGTACCGTCCAAACTTTGGTGTTTGGAATATGTACTATTAGTAGTAGTATAAAACAAAATCTCTTGAGAGCAAGAGACACTCCAATGATTAGCAGCTGGCCAATCATCATGCATCATTGCTCAACCAAATTAATTAACCAATGGCAGATTGGCAGGTAGAGTATACTACAGTACATGCTACGGCTATGGTTTTATATATATGAGTATGCATGTATGTATACGTGAAGAAAGTACGTGCGTGGCAGAAGGGCATCGCTCTCATGTGAAACGGGTTGTTTAGCGACGCCGGTCGCCGGCAGTGGTTGCTGGTTCTTCGCATCTAGCCCCTCTCTCCCTTGTCGTTCATCGTACTACTCTCCTTCGTCGCATAAAGCCATTAAATAAATTATAAAAAGGAACATGTATAGATTATGTTAAGTAATTCAAAAGCATTTGTTAATTAAGAAGAGAAGAAAAAGAAAAGAAAAGAAAAGGAAAGAGATGGGAGGTATCCTGGCGACCCGGCCGGTCTCCAACGGCGGCGACCGCGACACGGGGCCGCTGGGTGCTGTCGCGTTGCGCGCCGCACGTGTACGAGAGAGCGACGCGTGGACCAATGGCACGCCGGGGAGTGGGAGACGCAGGCGCCACACATGGAGGCCATGTGCGGGAAGGGAGCGCCGCGGCGAATACGACAACCGCGTCGGGCGCCGCGAGAGGCCGGGCCCACCGACATTACCTCCTTTCCTTGTTCTTTTTTCTTTGCCTTTTTCTTTTACATGTCTATGCGTTGGTACGGAATAACTAAATTTTTATATTAAAAATATATGAATCGTACGATAAAAGAACAAATACTGATGTTAAAGTGACATTTAACCAAAAGGCAAAGTTCGTGAAATTAGCACAGTCATGCAAAGCACGGCGTCAAAGGCTCGCAAACTCTATTGTATAGACCTTTCCGTGATACGTGGCTAAGATAATATTTTATATCGGCAGGAAGAAATATCTGATATTCATTTCTTTCGTGCACCAAGGAATCCACGAATAAGTTTCGTCGCATTTTCATACCATCTTGTACACAAGTTCGAGAATCATACGTAAATGCACATGCGTTGCAACGGGAACAAAATAATGCCAGGAACAAAATAATATCATGACATTCATTGTGACAAGAGCAAAAAAAAAACATATGATAATTTCAAGTTTATATTAAGCGTGTGTTGTACTGTAATAATAAAAATGATTATTTGAGCGTGACATTCCCACGACAATGGTAATCGCGACAATGGCAAATTTGCTCTATAATTTTTCTCCTTTTTTATTTTTTTGTTCTAGTCACCCTACAATATTTTTTCTTTTTGGATAATGTTTCTTTAACTTGTCATATTTTGGCTGATGTTGAATAATTTAGCGATCAACTTTTCTCATGCAAACATGTTAGCATTTGATGTTATTTGTGCTTCTCTCAGAATTCAAATCATCTAACCGAATAGAAAGCGGGAGATGACCGGAAGCGGGAGAAACAGGACAGGGTGAAAGCAATTTGCATCTAACCAAATCCTCTGTACTTCTGAATCCAATTGTTGGACCGTGAATGATCAAGAAATTACCTGCTCAGGCAGACTCTTATTTCAGGCATTGCTTGGTTGAAGCCCTGCAATCATGCTTGTGTGAATGACAGGGGCAGGCAGTGGTTTGATTTTTTTTAGTTCCTGCGAGTCACAGAAAAGTACAGAAGCATGTGTCATTATTTATATAAGAGAAGTTTTAAAATATATGTTGGACAGTTGCGCGGTTTAGTCATTCTATCTTAAAGGAAATAATATTAGCATGGCTTGTAGTCTCATGAGAAAGGAGTATAGGAGACTGATTTATATTTGTAAAAATTCTGAGATATTGATAACACTAACATAGTAACAACATCAGATTGTGATGGCTACTGACCTATTGTCATAGGCATAATTACTAAACAATTATTGCATGTTTATGGTGGGCTGAAGCTAACTGTTTCTTTGTTCTTTATAGTGATTGGAGAGATACACCAGATCGTGTTAGCATTTTAGTACTCAATTAAATTATTTGACTAAAAAACTTCACGACTTACCTACCTTCTTTTCCTGACAATTTGGACATGAAATTTAGTGAACATTGATAATGTCTGTTGTTACCTCATTCTCACCGGAGCTTCAAATCATTGCTTGGTACTGTTTCTGTTAAACAATTAGGCAATTTCCAGATTAATTCTCAGATTAAAACCAGAATATAAGTCATGATTAAAACTAGAATATAAGTCATGACATATTGATGAATTAGATTAAGCATGTATAGCATGACAGATCAGCATAATGCATAGTATAAGCATAAACATGATTATGATTGTAAGCATAGCATAGATGAAACATTATGAAAGACAAGATTAGATCACGAGAATAGAACCTGATGACTGTAGATGTAGTAGATGGTGATGAAGATGTAGATAGCGCGTCGATGCAGCCTTCAGAAGACGAACCGTCGTGGAGAATTTAGGAGCAGTCGCGCGAAGAGCGCTTCCCAAAAACCTTATTCGCCTTCTCCCGGTGCAGGATCGCAAAGACGATGGTTCCGGAGACCTGCTCTCCCAAACGCCGGTGCACGCAGACGATCGGGATGGAGAAACTACGGCGGCAGCGCGGTAGCAAGAAGAGGAAAATACTAATTTACTACCTTAGGGATATTCTAACTGAAACTCCCAAATGTAGTTTTTGGTGTGTCTTTTCCCAGGAGGATAGGTACATATATATATGGAGGAAAACCCCCTACCTCTACATCAACTAGCAATATGGTACTAATTGATGTTGTACCTCCCACCTCTATTCTTGGACTTAAACATTAAAGCCCATTAGGGAACACATGTATTGGGCCTTTGAGATTTATTAGAATTTCTTCATATGAATTTAGGGGAATATCCATATAAATTCTAACAATCCCCCACCAAATCTCAATTGCCCAGTATAGACATTTTCCTTCTCTCACTACTGTTTATATACTAGTGTTTCAGCAGAGACTGTTAAGTTGAACATCTGCCTAGAGCTTCAAGTTACACTCATTCACAACTTGAACAATGGACTACGCCTTGAATTGCAAGTTTTGTGCAAACGAGTTTCACTCAAAGTCAAACTAGTACCTGGCTGCCAGTAGCCTTCCCCGTGGGTGGAGCATATACGTCATACTCCTTGGTCTCTTCATGAGCTTACTAGAGATCACCCAAATCTCATAGACTGCGACGTTTTACAGTCAGACTCATATAGGTATGTTCTTTCAAGAATGCTCTGTAGGACAGCATCTTCGCTTGTTAAAGCCAATAGAACATGTTAAGGCATTAGCCAACCTACCATACAGTGCCTCAACGCTGTGAGAGTATTGCATCTTCACATAGAGAGGGTTATAATTATACTCTCCTCAGTTCACCAATAGTTTGTTCTTCCCAGATCCTAAGTCACGGGATCTCCGATCAAAAAGGTTGGGTTACTACTACTGTAAACTCATATGGGTCTCAAACCCATCTCCCTTGATGCTATTTCTATCACATTTCGTGATAGTCCTTTGGTAAAAGGATCTGCCAGGTTCTTGTCTGTTTGCATATAAGCCACAGTGATTACTCCGGAGTTTCTCAACTTCCTGACAGACTTCAAACGTCTTTTAACGTGTCTTGTTGACTTCGCATTATCCTTAGCACTATTCACTTTAGTGATCACTGTTTGGTTATCACAGTTCACAAGGATAGCCGGTATTGGTTTCTCAACCACCAGTAAGTCAGACAAGAGCTCACACAGCAACTCTGCCTCTGCAGAAGCTGCATCCAAAGCAGTAAGTTCTGCTTCCATGGTAGATTTAGTCAAAATAGTCTGTTTACTAGACCTCCATGACACTACGCCACCTCCAAGAGTAAATACATACCCACTAGTAGCATAGATTTGATCAATATCAGAAATCCAGTTCGTATCACTATATCCCTCCAGCACAGCTGGGTGCCCAGAATAGTGTATCTCAAAACTCATTGTACCTTTGAGATAACGCAAGACCCTTTTAAGTGCATGCCAATGATCATCACCCGGGTTGGACATGTACCTACTCAACTTGCTCACAGCAAAAGAGATATCTGGTCTGATTGTGCTAGCTAGATACATGAGTGAACCAATTATCTGAGAATATCTTAATTGATCTCTAGCAATCTTCTTATTCTTTCTCAATGTCACACTAGGATCATAAGGTGTTGGAGTAGGCTTGCTATCCATAAAGCCAAAATGGCTCAAGACCTTCTCAACATAGTGAGATTGTGACAAGGTAATCCCACTATCTTCCTTAATCAGCTTAATGTTTAGAATTACATCAGCTTCTCCTAGATCTTTTATGTCAAAACTCTTTGACAAAAAAGACTTGACCTCATTAATAATATCAATGTTTGTTTCAAAGATTAGAATATCATCAACATATAAACATAATATAACAGATTGGCCCCCACCATGTCGATAATACACACACCTATCAGCTTCATTAACAGCAAAGCCCGCACCAGTTAAAGTAGTGTCAAACTTCTCATGCCATTGTTTAGGTGCTTGTTTCAAGCCATACAAAGACTTCAGTAATTTACACACCTTCTGCTCTTCACCTTTTACTACAAATCCATCTGGTTGATCCATATAAATCTCCTCATCCAACTCTCCATTAAGGAAAGTTGTCTTCACGTCCATTTGATGAACGAGAAGACCATACGAGGCAGCCAGAGAAAGTAGCACTCGAATAGTGGTCATTCTAGCAACAGGTGAATAAGTATCAAAGAAATCCTCACCTTCCTTCTGGGTATAACCCTTAGCCACAAGCCGAGCCTTGTACTTGTCAATAGTACCATCAGGCTTAAGCTTCTTCTTGAACACCCACTTACATCCAATTGGTTTACAACCAAAAGGTAGCTCAGATAACTCCCAAGTTCTATTAGAAAGAATTGAGTCCATCTCACTATGAACAACTTCTTTCCAATCATCTGCATCTGGATATGCGTATGCCTCTGTAATAGAAGTAGGAATATCATCCACAAGATACACAATGAAATCATCACCAAAGGATTTTGTAATCCTTCGTCTCTTGTTCCTCGCAGGAACTTCATTGTCATTCTCCTCAAGGACTTCTTCAGGTGGTTGCTCAAATGACTCAATAGAAGACTCAATAGGTACCGTAAAATCAGGAGCTATCTCGGAGAAAAATCTAGCATTGCTACACATATCTTTCATAGGGAATATATTTTCAAAATGTAGCATCACGAGATTCAAAAATTGTATCCACATGCATATCAAGAACTTTAGATTTTACTACTAAAAATCTATAGGCAATGCTATGGTGAGCATATCCTAGAAAGACACAATCCACAGTCTTTGGTCCTAGCTTACGCTTCTTAGAAATTGGAACATTGACTTTCGCCAAACATCCTCACGTGCGCAAGTATGAAAGTGATGGTTTCCTTCCAATCCAATTCTCATATGGAGTTATCTCTTTATTTCTGTTTGGAATTCTATTCAGGACATGACTCGCAGTCAATAGAGCTTCCCCCACCATGCCTTAGATAGACCAGCAGTGTCTAACATGGCGTTCACCAAGTCAGTCAGCGTGCAGTTTTTCCTCTCGGCAATCCCGTTTGATTCGGGCGAATAGGGAGTTGTCCTCTCATGAATAATACCATGTTCCGCACAGAACTCATCAAATAATATAGAAAAATATTCACCACCACGATCTGACCTTAGATGTTTAATTTTTCTCTCTAGTTGATTTTCAACTTCAGCCTTATAGATTCTAAAGTAGTCTAGCGATTCATCTTTAGTTTTAAGCAAGTAAACATAGCAAAATCTAGTTGTATCATCAATTAAAGTCATGAAATATCTCTTTTCACCTTTTTGTCAACACACCATTCATCTCGCAAAGATCAGAATGTATGAGTTCTAGAGGTGCCAAGTTTCTCTCCTCCGCTGCCCTATGAGGCTTTCGAGGTTGCTTAGATTGCACACAACTATGGCACTTAGAACCTTTGGCAATAGTGAGATCTGGAATTAAATTCAGGCTAGAAAAACGTGACATCACTCGAATTATCATTAATCATGCCACAAATATGATTCACTGACTTATTACAAAAATCTGCCAAAGATAGGCGGAACAAGCCTCTGTAATCATAGCCTTTACCAATAAATTGTTCATGCTTAGACATGACTACTTTATTAGACTCTAACACTACCTTAAACCCATCTCTCAATAGAAGGGAGACACTAACAAGGTTCTTGCGAATAGTAGGGACATGTTGTACGTTCTTCAGCTGCACGATCTTTCCCGAAGTAAACTTCAGATCTAACGTGCCAACACCATGAATAGAAGCATGTGACCCATTCCCCATCAGGACGGAGGAACCTTGTAGCCCTTGATAAGAAGAAAACACAGAGATATCAGCACACACGTGAATATTAGCACCTGTATCAATCCACCAACTTGGAGATTGAAACACTGATAGTACAGTAAAATTACCATACCCTTCATCAGTAGTGCTTGCAGTCACGAGGCTGACCTTCTTTTTCTCTTTCTTGTCCACTCGCTCTGGACAATCTTTAGCAAAATAACCAAGCTCTCCACATGCGAAGCAAGGTAACTCTACTTTGTCTTTCTTCTTCTTCTTCTTGAAGGCAGTATTTTGTTTGGCATTGAAAACAGGTTGCTTAGGCTTTCCCTTGTTCTTGCCATGGTTTCTCTGGACAAAGTGGGCGCTATATTTTTCCTCGTTCCCCTTCTCAATGTTATCTTTAACCCGAGCTTTTTCCTTGACATCAAGAGATGCTATCAGGTTTTCAACTGATATTTTCAGTCTCTTGTGTTTGAGACTTGTGGCGAAATTCCTCCATGAAGAAGGCAATTTAGCAATAATGCACCCAGCCACAAACTCATCGGGTAAGACACATTTAAGGAGTTCAAGTTCCTTAGCCAGGCGCTGGATCTCATGAGCTTGCTCGACTACTGATTTGTTAGCAACCATCTTGTAGTCATTAAAACTCTCCATGGTATACAACTCTTTGCCTGCATCTGAAGCACCATAAGTAGCATTCAGATGATCCCATAAAGCCTTTACGTCTCTTAAGTGCATCATAGAATCAAATAGATAATCTGAAAGCACATTACGCACAGCTCCCACAAAGATATCATTAGCTTCCTGGAATTTTCTCTAATCTTCATCAGAGATGTTTCCCTCAGGCATGCCATCTTTGACCCAGAAAACTTTCATGGCAGTAAACCAATCTGTGACCTTAACAGACCACCTCTTAATATGCGTACCAAAAAATTTTTCCGGCCTCAGCGCGTCAACGAAACTAGCCATAGATAATTCTAGAAACGACCTTAAATAAGGTTTTTGGATTGTTAAACAATTAGGCAATTTCCAGATTAATTCCCAGATTAAAACCAGAATATAAGTCATGATTAAAACTAGAATATAAGTCATGACATATTGATGAATTAGATTAAGCATGTATAGCATGACAGATCAGCATAATGCATAGTATAAGCATAAACATGATTATGATTGTAAGCATAGCATAGATGAAACATTATGAAAGACAAGATTAGATCACGAGAATAGAACCTGATGACTGTAGATGTAGTAGATGGTGATGAAGATGTAGATAGCGCGTCGATGCAGCCTTCAGAAGACGAACCGTCGTGGAGAATTTAGGAGCAGTCGCGCGAAGAGCGCTTCCCAAAAACCTTATTCGCCTTCTCCCGGTGCAGGATCGCAAAGACGATGGTTCCGGAGACCTGCTCTCCCAAACGCCGGTGCACGCAGACGATCGGGATGGAGAAACTACGGCGGCAGCGCGGTAGCAAGAAGAGGAAAATACTAATTTAACAATTAGGCAATTTCCAGATTAATTCCCAGATTAAAACCAGAATATAAGTCATGATTAAAACTAGAATATAAGTCATGACATATTGATGAATTAGATTAAGCATGTATAGCATGACAGATCAGCATAATGCATAGTATAAGCATAAACATGATTATGATTGTAAGCATAGCATAGATGAAACATTATGAAAGACAAGATTAGATCACGAGAATAGAACCTGATGACTGTAGATGTAGTAGATGGTGATGAAGATGTAGATAGCGCGTCGATGCAGCCTTCAGAAGACGAACCGTCGTGGAGAATTTAGGAGCAGTCGCGCGAAGAGCGCTTCCCAAAAACCTTATTCGCCTTCTCCCGGTGCAGGATCGCAAAGACGATGGTTCCGGAGACCTGCTCTCCCAAACGCCGGTGCACGCAGACGATCGGGATGGAGAAACTACGGCGGCAGCGCGGTAGCAAGAAGAGGAAAATACTAATTTACTACCTTAGGGATATTCTAACTGAAACTCCCAATTGTAGTTTTTGGTGTGTCTTTTCCCAGGAAGATAGGTACATATATATATGGAGGAAAACCCCCTACCTCTACATCAACTAGCAATATGGTACTAATTGATGTTGTACCTTCCACCTCTATTCTTGGACTTAAACATTAAAGCCCATTAGGGAACACATGTATTGGGCCTTTGAGATTTATTAGAATTTCTTCATATGAATTTAGGGGAATATCCATATAAATTCTAACAGTTTCAACTATCTCCGGCCCTACTGTTAGGGCACCTACAAATGCAAGCAGAACTGCAGATGCTAAACCAAGAATAATAGAACACATTGAAGCAAGCAGAACACTAGATTGATGCAATCATGATTCATGAAAGAGCATGATGAGTCCTAGCTTAATATAAAAACAAGGCACAAACTGTTTTTTAGCACATTGTGATTGCCAAAAACAGAAAAATATACTTGTACCTCAATCAATCTATATGAACTCGTGGTACTCGGCCCTGTATTCAGAAGAAAAAAATTTCATCATATGCTCATCCATCGCAGGCCTGCCATCACTGTCCGCAGCGTCAGCGAGCCCCACATGTGCTCCCGTGCGTGCGTAAGTGCTTCGCCGAAGGCAAACCCGCAGTGCAAGGACAGACACAGGCTGCCACAAGCACCTGTATGCTCATCGTGCACATGGTGTGCATGAGCACTGAATGAACCCCACCACAGCAACACCAGATCCGACGACCCCGATGCACAACCAAGACGACAACCCGATCCCACTACAGTGGAAAAGGGAAGAAGGGGAGAGGCAGGGGCAGCAGTACCTGTGGCATGGCAGGGGCAGGCCCACCAAGAGGAGCAGGAGAGAAGTATGGGAGTTTCCTTCTGCCGACGCCACCACCGCACTGGGGCTGGTCGCCTAGGCTGACGCGCCCAGCCCGCCCATGTTGGGGCTGCGCTCTGGGGTCGCCTTCCACAACGACGAGCGGGTGGGACGGCGTGTATGTCACAAGCGCACGGCGAGGACGATGGCACTGCTGCGAGGCTGAGGGCGAGGGCAGAGCGAGGACTACAGGCGAGAGGGATTGATCTTGCCTTCTCGGGGCCGAGTGTGATTTCTGCGAGTTTCTATTTGAGCAATCACGGGCATCACAGTCCCACCTACCCATGCCTCTCCTCGTGGATCGCACAGAGAAGAGATAGAGCGACGACACCAACAATTTTACATCAGGAATCCTTTCTTATTCTTTATTTTTTCGCACCCTTCTACCTCCACGTTTATAGTCTTTCCCTCTTGTATATTTGCATCAGGAATCCTTAGTTATTCTTTATTTTTTTCATCCTTCCACCTCCTGCGCATGTTGGGTCACGGGATCAATTTTACATTAGGAATTCTTTCTTGTTCTTTATTTTTTCGCACTCTTCCACCTCCACATTCATATATTCTTTCTCTCTTGTTCATTTGTATCAGGAATCCTTGGTTATTCTTTATTTTTTTCGCACCCTTCCACCTCCTGTGCACATTGGGTCACGGGATCGCACGGGCTGAAGCGAAGGTGAGGCGAAGGAAATTGTCGCACCATTCCATTGATATTAGTTCTACTACAGTACTGTAGAGTAGCCCTACTACTCCGTTTCTTTCTCGCGACGCCAGCAAACGTTTGTGCAACAAATTCTGAAGCAGTGCTCGAATAGTCCAATGGTTAGTGCTGATTTAATTTAATACATCCATCCTGGTCACTAGCGAACAGCTTTTTTTTGAGGAATCCTCCTCCATCCATAAATCAATCATTTTGTAATGTTGTAACTAATACTTTCTTAGCTTTGATCGATTTTATATTAAAAAAGTACTAAAATGTGTGGTAAAAATATAATATGGATTTATGTTGTATTTAATTATTCTAATTTTGTAAATATTGGCACTTTCTATAAAATTCAACCAAAAATTTTTAAAAATAAAGGTGCCTTAGGATAACTTTAGAGTTGGTATATTTAGGGGGGGAGAGAACTAATGTATATGGATGCGCCATAACAACAAAGTTGACCTGAGACCTTGAAGAGCCATCATGTTGTTGTCTGGTTAGACCTAGCACTACAACAGAGAAGGACATCACTGGCGGTTCAAAACCCCCCTTCACTGGCGGATTTTGAACCGCCATAACCAACTCGGCAGTGATGAGCTGATCACATCACTGCCGGTTATGCCAAACCGGCAGTGATAGCTCATGTATCACTGCCGGTTCGTGTTACAAACCGGCAGTGATACTTGAGCCATCACTGCCGGTTGTTTTAACCAACCGGTTGTGTAGATTATATTATCACTGCCGGTTATCTTTGAACCGGTAGTGATATAGTATTCACAATTTGCATTTTAATAATTGTTTTATTTTCATTTCGAGGGGAGGTGGTGGGGTGGGAGGTCGGGGAGGTGGAGGTGGAGGTGGTTGCTATCGATCAATTTGATATCGATGTGAATGAAGACAATACAAACCCATCAACATTTATATTACAAAAGTTTCAAAAAAACTCTAAGTATCGAATTAAGAGTCGCATTACAATAGCCTATCAATGTGGTCTCTTCCGTACTGCGCCTTGTACTTCTTAGTCCTCGCAATGGAGAATGATCCTGTCTTGGTCAATATCTCGTCCAATACAAACCTTGCTACCTCCTCTTGAATTCCTCTCATCTCAAAATCTAGCAACTGGTTGTGATTGTTTGCTTTGCGCTGTAATTGAAGCAAGATGATATTGAGATGCACAAACGTAAGACAAAACAATAGAAATGGGATGCCTACGTACCATGTCATCTCCCTTATTTGTTTTTGCGCCAAAGTATTTTAGCATTGCCCACATCACATAGAACCCGCATTCGTTGTTCCCCATCGGTTGATCTAGGGTCTTGAGATCCTCCATATACTTTACACTGAATGGGGCCCTCCATTGCTTTTGCATCTTGCTATCGAGATTTCTCCAATTTGGTAATGCCTTCATTCTATGTTACATTGTAAATGAAGTGTGAAGACCGAGGACATTACAATATCCTATGTGATTAGAAAGTGTTGTGATATTGGGTTCACTTACTTATTCAGCACTTTGACTAGGGGGTCGATAAGAGAAAGTTGCTTTTTCTTTGAGTCCCACACCTCGATATGTGAATCTTGAAGATAGATATCTACAAGGATGAAATGGTTGCTGCAATCACAAAGTCCATGTTATTGAATGCCATATCAAGAAAAGAAACACTAAAATAAGGGTCGAGAACACATACTCGCAGTTGTAGGGTAGGAGTACGTTTGTTTTGTTGTTTCTGAACATACTTTCAAACTCAATCTTCAAACTTGTTGGTACATAGTCATCATCACCAGGGGCGGTGCATGTTGTCTCATTTACAAATATGGGATCCAAGAAGTCTATATTGCTCAATTTCTTCTTTAGGCACCATTTTGTCATACACCTGCATAATAAACATATGATATATTCAAATGCAAATCACGTAGTTTATTATAACGTTGTGAGGGTAGGGTACTTACATAGACCATATCATCAAAATCTGCGTATCGAGCGAGCGCCGTTGGAAGAGCTGAAAGAGGTGTTCATAATAAATAGTATGCACCGTTTCTTCAGGATGATTAAAAACCATTCCGGGAGGGATGCAAACTTCAAAACCGATACAGTCTCCGTTGGCAGTATCCACGGAGTAATAATCATGCAACTGTCGCATGTATGTTGGCAAATCTTTATACTCTTGTTCGGTGGCGACCAAAGGTTTGCCTCTTGAATACTTGTATGCGACCGTGGCTTTTTCAAAATCTCTCGTTCCGTAATACAACTCCGTGGCCCTCTCCATGGATATGCCCATGTTGTTGGCCAAGTTCTGTATCTCTAGCAATTCTTTGGTCTGTATTTCTCTAGCTCTGATTTGATTACTCTCTTTGTTGTGTTGCCTTTCAAATTCGGTCTGTTGTCTCCACTTAGGTAGACTGGCTATTCGATTAAAGAAGGCAATGGCGGCTTTCTTGCTTGGAGGCTCCACAATCGGGTCCTTCATCTTACTCGTAATGCTAGCATCCACCTTCTTTTTACTTGTCTGGGGAGCATTACCAACCGAAACTGATGACCTCTTGTGTTGCGAGGTCGAACCTGATCGCACTTTGGATTTTCGCGGAGGAGGAGGAGGTGTCTTCTCTTTTGGCTGTGGAGGAGGTGGAGGAGGTGGAGGAGGTGTTTTCTCCTTTGGCGGTGGAGGAGGTAGAGGAGGTGTT
The DNA here is from genome assembly GCA_022457205.1 of Saccharum spontaneum. Lineage (NCBI taxonomy): Eukaryota > Viridiplantae > Streptophyta > Magnoliopsida > Poales > Poaceae > Saccharum > Saccharum spontaneum. The sequence goes on from CM039613.1 coordinate 8,303,398, forward strand.
TTCTCCTTTAGCGGTTGAGGAGGTAGAGGAGGTGTTTTCTCCTTTGGCGGTGGAGGAGGTGTCTTCTCTTTCGAGGCAGGAGAGGAAGAATGAGGATCTTGCAGAGGAGAGAAACCTCTTGGCGGCGGCGATGCCGATGATTCACTGCCATCCTCATCATCCGAAGATGGCTGCTCATCCAGCTTGATGAAGCGTTTGCGCCAAGCCACATGAGTGCCCAAGTTGTGAACAAGACGCGGCCTATCTTCCTCCACTGGGAAATCAATGTGTATCTTATTGTACTTCTTATCCAAGATCTTATCAATGCTGACCCTGGCATACCCGGGTGGCATTGGCTTGCCATGAATGATGCCGTCTCCTCTTGGAAATGCTTGTCCGACCGCCACCTTGTCTTTTGTCCACTGCTGACGGATGTATAACCTGACATTAATTGGTCCAGTGATGTTGTCCACCGGATGAGGAGCATTGACCTCTTCTTCGTCAAGCATAGGGGTTGAGCCGCAGCTACTGCGACCCTTGGGCACTGGGCTATTCAAAGTCAGGATAGGCTGCGGTTGTGACGAACACATGGATTGCATAGCTGACATAACTCGTGCCTCAACTTCAGCAGCTATCCGTGCTTCCATGCTATCTTCGATTTCCTTTCGAAACCTTTGGAGCTCTTCTTCTCTTTGTGTTCTAGCCCTCGCCCGGCTCCTATAGGATGAAGATTCACCTTCGAATTCTTTCACCCAAGGTACATTCCTGGCTCCTCTAGTGCGACCGGGGTGCTCCTTGTTTCCAAGTGCTTGTGTGAGCACGTCATTTTCTCTATCTGACTTGCGGTTACCTCTATTCACTTCCTCAGTTAAGGTTGAAATCCTCTGGAGGAGATCGCTGACGGGTTCACTACTGGCATTAAGGCTCCCGTCACTATTGTATCGTGCCCCCCTTGCAAGTAGGTAGTTTACTGATCTAGGCTGCCAATCGCTTGTCTGAGGCCTAACGCCGCGCTGCTCTAGTTTCTGGACTTCCATTTCCCATTCCGGAATCTTTCGTACATAGCCACGCGATCCTAGGCGATGAGGATCCTTTGCCTTAAGTGAGTTTGCTCTATTTCTTTCGCTTGATGCCTTGGCCTCTTCGGATAGCTTGTAAGCCTTGAACTCCTCCCAGAAGTCTCTCTGCTTGGTGTATTGACCTCCCTCAAAATTTGGTTCTCTGTCCTCCTTGATTAACTTGTACAAGGTTCCCTTGAAAGTCTTGAACGAGCGACCCATGACTTCCTTGGCCTTCTTCTTGACTGTCGCCTCGTCATAGTCATTAGGAAAAGTGAAAAACCCTTTCAACTTGTTCCAAACTAGCTCCTTCTCACTTTCTGGAACCCTCCATGGGTCATCCTCACGACCAGTCCATTTCCTGTATTTGATCGGGATAAAGTCTCTTACAAGTGACCCGATGACACTCTTGTATGGGCCTAATGCTGTAAGAGGCTCCACCGGCTCCCCTACTTGGTCGAACTCAGAGATGTGCCAATGTTTACTTGTTTGAGGAAGCTTTGTTGCACCACGCTTAGTCTTGCTGGTACCCTCACCACTTGGCTCTTGCGGCAGAACCTGCTTCAAAATTCATAAATAAGTCCCCATCAAACTTATCTAGCGTGATTTCTTACTATCACGTTATTAGGTTTGACCTAAGTTATTACCTCGTCTCCTTGGTCTAGCTGCAGATAATGGCTAGGGCTCCAATCGTCCTGATTACCACCACCATTAGTTGGATCCTGCGACGCTCCTGTCGCAGTGCTCTCTGCTTGTGGGGTATCAGTAGCTCGGCGACGGGTGGTGAATTGGCGATGACGAGTCATGTTTCTGGACATGCAATCAAAGGCATCAACTTTCTTAGGGTAAATCTCATATATGCGTCAAAACACTCTTGACTCCAACTCTTGATCAAGTTACCGACTCGACCCCGTATAACAACCAAAGGGGCACAAGAGATGAATTCAAGAAGTTTTTCTTCAATTTATATAGGGCTATTAAGCATTTCAAGAATACCCCTAGGTTTAGACAAGAAGTTATTAGAAGTTTTTTATCAAGAAGCACAAAAGCATGATGGCTCAAAGGACTGGAAACTTGACAATGGAGATCATCATGAGAAAGTCCATACTATCTCACATTTCAAGAGATTATCCTGTGATGTTTTTATTTTCATGTCATACTATTCTTTCATAGTTTATATGTGGTAGAATAGCTAGCTTCCCACCAAAAAATTAAGACTTTCTTTTTATGCCCTTCCAATTGATGCACCTACAAGGATTGAGGCATTCTAAGTAGCCTTGCTGACCTTACAACAACCCTAAATGCACCAACCGTGACAGGATCCCTCCCAGGCCATGTTTGGCACCAACAATATTATTGTCGGTATTGTAATCGTATCCTCATGGGCACCAACAATAAAAGGAAGAGGGAGAACATCTCGTTCTTTCATGTATCACTTATAGAGAGAAACAGGTCTATCTATATATATGTATATTATCCATGATATAAACCTATACAATTCATCCTCATTGATTTCCCCTTTGATACCCAAATAAGCATTCCATCGTGGCCCCAGAAGTTCTTTGTACAGAGATATCCTTCTTTACAAATATTTGGAAACTATGAATATTTTGCCATATAACTATGAAACTATTTCCGATCAGCAAAAGAAGTGACCTAAATACAAATTAAAACTCTTGTATGATGCTAAAATGGAAGATATATAAGTCATAAATTTCAGTTCTCTTTTTTTTTCAAAAAAAAAATCCCTCCCCTCAACCCCAGCACACACACAGTTCCTATCAACCACAAGGCATACAAGGCATACAAGCAAATACAAGGCATACAAGGCATACAAGGCATACAAGCAAATAACTCCATCCAACAAATACATACATACGCTAGTACTTCCTTCATCATGAAATACAAGGCATACAAGCAATTTTATGACATATATGATAAAAACAAATGATACATGACAGATCCTTCATCATGAAATACAAGGCATACAAGCAATTTTTTCGTGGCACTCGATGAGGCATTTCACCGAACACCTTATGGGCACTCACCCAAACTGCAGGGGTGGCGCGAATCAGCAAAGGGAGAAGCTCCTGGGGGCGTCGAGGATGGCGGCGTCGTGCTCCGGCGTCGGGCTGCGGCGTCGAACGGCGCGGTCGGGCTGCGGCGTCGTGGACGGCGAGTCGGGCGGCGGCGGCGTGCACTGGCGCCTGGCGGGAGTTTGGTTTTTTGTCGAGCAAAAGGGGCTGGCGGGAGCGCCAGCCCCTTTTATAAACCCAGCATCACTGCCGGTTGGATATTACAACCGGCAGTGATGTTGGCCATCACTGCCGGTTGGTCGTTAGAACCGGCAGTGATGTCCCACATCACTGCCGGTTCTAATAACAAACCGGCAGTGATAGCCAACATCACTGCTGGTTAAAAACCGGCAGTGATGTCCCACATCACTGCCGGTTCTAATGACCAACCGGCAGTGATGTCGGACATCACTGCCGGTTGGTCATTAGAACCGGTTTAGTTTTACTTTTTTAAAAAAAATTAAAAACAACAAGTTCAAACCAAATTTTAGAACCCCAAATTATTTCAAATGAAAAAGTGAGGACTACCAAATTTATACAACTCATGAAGATCTACAACTTTGATATAGGTCATTTCTTCATTTGAAAAAAATTGAACATTTCAAATTTGAAATTTTGAAAAATGGAACGTCCAGTCCAAAATTTAAAACCCAAAATGATTTGAACATAAAACTTGATGAATACCAAAGTTGTTCAACTTATCAAGATCTACAACTTTTGTATAGGTCATTTCTTCATTTGAGAAATTGTTAATATACATTGTTCACAAAACCTACACGTGTCTCATATGGTTTATGAAATCTTATGAGAGATGTGTAATATTTATGAACAATGTTATTACCACTTTGTCGGATGAAGAAATGACCAATATAAAAGTTGTAGACCTTGATGAGTTGTACAACTTTCTTTACATCACTTTTCTAGTTGAAACCATTTGGGGTTTCAAAATCATGTTTCAAGTTGTCTTTTTTAAAAAAATTTGAAAAACGACAAGTTCAAACCAAATTTTAGAACCCCAATTTATTTCAAATGAAAAAGTGATGAATACCAAAGTTGTTCACATTTGACAAATTCTTAGTACACATTGTTCACAAAACTTACATCGGGAATTTGAGATGTTGCACATGTTTCATTGTCATGTTTCACTAGTTCAAACCAGAATTTGAGCCCCTAAATGATTTCAGCTCAGAAAGTGATGAATACCAAAGTTGTTCAACTAATGAAGATCTACAACATTTCATTAAGGATTACATAGTTTATGATATTCTAACTATGATGGCCTCATCGTGATCACTCCGGAGGTAAGCAGGTTCGTCACCCTCTTCAAGGATAGGTAGGGTAATGTCTGCCCCAAAAGGAGCCATTTCTTGATAATCTTTGTACTCTTCTTCGTCCGTCACTCCTTCAACACCGACAATCTTCCTTTTGCCTTGTATGACTACTTGTAGTCTTCCCTTTGTATTGTTATCCCTTGCATAGAAGATTTGCAAAACATCCTTTGCAAGGACGAAGGGGTCATCTCTGTATGCGGTCTTGGATAGATCAACGGTAGTGAACCCATCATTGTCGGTGTTGATTTCATCTAGCCGGACCCACTGGCAACGGAAAAGAGCGACCTTCAACTGTCGTCCATAGTCTAGCTCCCATATCTCATCTATGAAACCATAGTATGTTGCCTCCACCGTGCCGTATTCATCGTGGGCGTCGAAACGAACAGCACTATTTTGGTTGGTGCTCTTTCCATCCTGTTTTTTTGTGTAAAATGTAAAACCATTTATATCATAACCTTGGTACATCATCACCGTAGTCGAAGGTCCGGGAGCTAAGAGATCTAGCTGACATCCCGACACCATTCCTAGCCTGCGGCGTCGAAACCAGTCACCGAATTCCTCCTTATGTTTTTTCTCAAGCCAAGCCTGTGACCTACCGATGTGCTTACCTTGCAGTAACTGCTTGTGCTCATTAATGTATGCCATCACACCGTCGGCCTGTTGGAGAACAGCGAAGTGTGCCTGTCTGAAGGAAACCACTTCGACTATTTTGACTGCTTTCTCACCTATCGTTCCTTTGCCCCCTAGTCTTCCATCGTGACGAGATACTGGAACTCCGACCCGATTGATGTCCATATAATATGTGCAGAACTCAATGGCCTCCTCCGTTGTCCATCCTTCTACCATGCTCCCTTCTGGTCTGAATCTATTCCTAACATACCGCCTGAAAACTTTCATCAACCTCTCGAAAGGAAACATCTGGTGTAGATACATTGGGCCAAGGGCTTTAATTTGGTCCACAAGATGAACAAGTAGATGCACTGATATGTCGAAGTAAGTCGGTGGGAAATGCATCTCAAGCCTGCATAGAATCTCGGTTATCTCCTGCTTCAGCTGGTCTAGCTTGGCCCCTTCAATGACCTTTTCAGAGATCGCGTTGAAGAATGAACACAACTTTATGATTGGGGCACGGACCTTGTCAGGGAGGATACCTCGTAGGGCAACTGGGAGCAGCTGAGTCATAATGACATGACAGTCATGGGCCTTCATACAACCATAGTTAAACTTAAGTTCTCTCATGTTAACTAGCCTCTTCGGGTTCGCACAGTAGCCAGTTGGCACTTTGAGATCATTAAAGAAAGAAATAAGCATGGCCTTTTCTTCCTTTTTCAGTGTCCATGATGCCACCGGAAGTTTCAAGTGGCCATCCTCAAGAGTTATTGGGTGCAACTCCTTCCTGAGGCCCAGGTGTTGCATGTCCAAGCGTGTCGCGAGAGAATCCTTTGTTGTTCCCCTGGTGTTCATCAACATGTTAAGTGTGTTACCGCACACGTTTTTAGTTATGTGCATTGGATCAAGACAGTGACGTACACTCAAAAGTGGCCAATAAGGTAGTTCCCAAAAGATTGATTTTTTCTTCCAGATACTACCGGCTGGAGCTGGTACTGCACCTTCCCCCTTCCCAAGGACAACATCTGTGAGTTTGCTTACTTGTTTAAGTATCTGTTTCCCGTCTCGATACTTTGGAGGGCCACGTTTCTCAGTAGTCCCATTAAAATCTTTTCTATTCTTGCGGTAAGGGTGATCCCTTCGTAGGAACCTACGGTGTCCCATATAGACCATCTTCTTGTTTTCTGGTAGATGTATAGCATCAGTCTCGTCCAAGCACTCGACACACCCAGTGTATCCTTTTGTCTTCTCTCCAGACAAGCAACCTCGCCCTGGCAGGTCAGTGATTGTAGCGATAAGTATAACCTTTATCGTGACATGTTCTTTTTTATACTCATCCCAAACATCCTTCACACCCGTCTCCCACATCTGTAGTAGTTCATCGATCACTGGTTGTAGAAGCACATCGATATCATTACCAGGTTGTTTTGGCCCTTGGATTAGTAGTGGCATCTGGATGTATGACCGTTTCATACAAAGCTAGGGTGGAAGGTTGTATATACATAGCGTCACTGGCCAAGTGCTATGATTGCTTCTAACCTGGTCAAACGGATTCATCCCATCTGTGCTCAAACCTATCCAAAGATGCCTTACCTCTCCACCAATGTTCTTATAGAACATAGTGTTGATAGTCCTCCAGTCTGACCCGTCGGCGGGGTGCCTCAACATTGTATCTTTCTTACGCTCTTCGCCGTGCCAACGCAACAGTTTGGCTGACTTTGCATTTGCAAACAACCTATGCACTCGTGGAGCTATAGGAAAATACCATACGACCTTTATGGGCCCTCCTCTGGTCTTGCTTCCCTGATTTGACGGCCCTTGCTTGTATCGGGGAGCTTTACACTTGGGACACGCATCCAAGTCTTTGTATTTTTCTCCACGGTACAATATGCAATCGTTGGAACACGCGTGTATTTTCTCAACCTCGAGGCCGATTGGGCAAATCATTTGCTTGGCCAGGTAAGTCTTTTCTGGTAACTCGGTACCCTTCGGGAGCAGTTTATGCAGTATACCTAACAAGCTATCGAAGCCTTTATCACTCAATCCATTCGTTGATTTGAACTCTAATAGCATGATGTTGGCTTCCAGTTTGCTTATTGGGCAGGTCGGATACAATGGTGTTTTTGCATCCTTTCTCATGATCTCCAGTTTTTTCAACTGTGTAGCACTAAGGAATCCGCCATGCACATCATGAAGAAACTGTGAAATGCCATCATTTTCCTCTGTGTCGTCCACTAATGTATTCCTAAACACATTATCGTTGGTAGGCACAGGTACTGTGTAGCATTGGTCATCATCAATAGGTAGAAATGCGTCTAGGCATTGGTCATCATCAATAGGCACATCATCATTGTTTTCTTGTGCAACATTTTGACCAACCTCCCCATGCAAAGTCCAAATCGTGTAGTCTCTCATGAACCCCCTGGTAATCAAGTGCAATCGTATATGCTCCACGTCGCCCCATTTTCTCGTATTCTTGCAATCTTTGCATGGACAGAATACAGGCTGTGAGTCCCCAGCATTGGCTCTAGCGAGCTTGATGAAATCGTCGATGCCCGTCAAGTACCGTTGGTCTGTACATGACAGATCGTACATCCACCCTCGATCCATGTCTGCACAGGTAAAATGGGCCGGGCAGAGGAAACATAGGAAAGTTTTAATAAGAAACAATTATTGCACAATATTGAAGAACAATTATTCTACTCCATGCAACATAAAAATGGATACACTAATTTAAAAAAAGACTAAATTTGGAGACATGATCATGAATAACAATGTAGCTCCAAACAATGCCCATATAAATTAAAAATCGCAGCCCCATAAAAATTAATTATTGCACAATATTGTAGAACAATTATTCTACTCCATGCCACAGAAAAATAGAGACATTAATTTAAATAAATACTAAAATTGGAGACATTATCATGAACAATGCATTGTTTCTAGTAGTAAATCAAGTCATTAGGGGGCTGGAGCCCACCCACCCCCCCCCTTAGATCCGCCACTACTGCTCAAACAATGCATTGTTTGGTGACACATGGGTTAATTTGCTCATCAACATTGTAAAAGAATCTACTCTACTCCTAAGAACCAATTATAACATCACATACTAACAATGCATTATAGCCATGAATTAGAAAAGTGCTCTGTAGAAGAATGGAGAAATAAGAATGAGAATCAAGCATTATAGCCATCAAAACAAAGCTAATTAAGCAACAAAATCGAAGGAATGGAGGCTGGTTACTAACCTTAAAGCAAAAATATCAAGCCATTCTTCCAAATCCAAGTGGTAGCTTCACGGATTTGGGCGACCGCAACATTGGAGGGAGTGGCCCAAACGCGCGCCTCTGTTCTCGGGATAAAAGAGTAGAGGAAGAAGATGACGGCTACCACCTTTTTGTGCTGTCAGGCTCATCACTGTCGGTTCTATCCTAGAACCGACAGTGATAGAATCAAATCACTGTCGGTTCGTGGCTTCAACCGGCAGTGATAAGTGGAGTTGTCATCACTGTCGGCGGGAGGCACAAACCGGCAGTGATAGTTGTCATCACTGCCGGTTCTCGCACCCCCCAATTATTTTCTGGTTGTCAGAGCCTAGAACCGGCAGTGAAGGGTCATCACTGCCGGTTGTCCTAATTTCGGCAGTGATGTGGCCGGCACTGTTGACTGTTTCTGTAGTAGTGTAGCCATATATTGTTGGCTTGTTAATCTGGCCTGGTTGTAAATGCTTGGCTCAGAATCTTGAGTAACTGTAACAGAACCGACCAATTATACGAAACTAAGTAAGAAAATCATCCACCGGAACAAACGATTTAGCAAGCTTAAGCCCGTATAACCCGGTAGTCCATGAAATCTCGAGGGATTTCAAACCAACTCGCATACCAGTCAAGATCGTAATAAGTTTAGCGGTCACCATCACAAATTACATAAAAGTTCACATCCCGGATACATCGGAGTTTAAACATAGTTATTACAAACCAAGTTCAAATAAAAGTAGCGGAAGCATTTAGTTCAAATCCACACACACTCACACGGAGTTTGAAATAAAGTGTCAGCTGATGATCATCTCCAACAAAAGCATTAGATGAGACGTAGGGAACGACCACTGCCCATGGTCCTAAGCTTCACCCATCATAGGATAAAGGCAGTTGATACAGTAGCCGTAATACATCTGCCCATCTGCAACAAGTGGGAACAAAGCCCTGAGTACGAGAAGGTACTCAGCTAGACTTACCCAACATAACCGAAAATAAAATGACACCAAGGTTTATGAAAGGCTTTATAGTAGGGTAGTTGACTCATTTGCAAAAAGGCATTTTTAGCATTTAAAGAACCTTTTCCAGAAGCTTTTATATCAAGTTAAATCTTTATTAACCTGCCAACTACATTTACACTTGTACTAGAGTGAACATGTGATTAAACAATAAAGGATAACCAATAATCATTAACAACTTCCATAATGTCATATTTCATATAACTGTCCAAGTGTTCCATCAACATTACTACAATAAAGTAACTCAAGTCAAGTGTTCACTATCTAGTGAACGATGGCAATTCGAATCGATTATTAACCAGCTGGTAATTTATTTCTCACACAAACCTCACTCACCCGCTAAAGTGAGATATTGGTCACCGAGTCAACTATTCAGGTAAAGTCTCGAGTTTGCCAGGAATCACATGTACCGGGGGCCGCCCGACTGCTCTTTGGCCTTATCATCGCGCCCCCATGTCCTACCACACCTGCTCCGGTACAGTGCGCTACGGGCAATCCACTCGGCCCGAATAATCTCCCAACTTTGTGGTCGAAAGGTACATTATTCGGCCAGCTAAATGTAAGACATGCATTCAACATGACTCGAGGCCCAACAACGGTCGGTCCTTAACCGACACAGACGGAAAACACTACAGTCTGAACCCTGTAAGTCTCCGTCCGGTCTCAATTTCAAATTAACACTTAGTTATCCTAAGATGACATACTTATTCAAGCAAATCCAGGTAACCATCTATAGCTCGCAGGTGACAGGAAATCACCCGACTTCTACCGGTCTAAGCAAGCTAAGCATTTCTTGACTGTGAATACCAGGGTAACAAGGATATGGTAGAACAAAGATAAACAAGGTATAATGCAGCAACGGTTGCAAACAACTCCTAAACGTAATGCATCAATTAAGGTAAAGTATTAATAAAATATTTGCAAACCGGAAGAGAAATGCTCCGGGCCTTGCCTCTTTCAAAAGAGCTCGGGCGATGGTCGGGGCATTGTGGAAGATCCTCACCGACCTCCTCGTCGGCTTCGGGCACCTCCTGCTCTTGCACCTCGGGCTGCTCCTCCGGCTCCTCTAGAACTGCTACCGAAATTACTTCCTGCGATCCTGTATGATGCAAATGTATAAGTGCTCATGCCTAGGTGCATTATAGAGATGACATGTAATGATCATGATGAATGGGATATAGATGAATATGCTTACTTTATTGTATAAAGTAGAAATACAACTCTTCTACAAGGTAATCCACATCATCCAAGAACATGTACTAGTGTACCACTACTACAATCACTCTTCTACCATGCCAAATCACCACAGCAATGTAAGATGCTTCAAAGATACACCAAAGCAAATCTTATTAACTAATCATGCATTAACAAGGTTAATTAAACCCTAGTTGATAATAGGTTTGAATGGCAACACCTCTTTTGGTAGCACAGAAAAATCTGAGAAAATTGCAGTGGCTTACTATCATCTAATCTAGCATGCCACAAAAATTTCCTTGCATTCGGATTAATAGAACTGCCTACACAAAAATAATAAGCTAGGGCCTAAATATGAGCATGAAAATACTTTGTATTATGAAAAGCATCAAACAATATATTTATAATTTTTCCCACATTCAACATAGTAAAAAATCACTATATAAAAATTATCATATACATGTTTTATACAATTTTTGCTCTCTACAAAAAATAACAGAAACCATCAAACAAAAGCACTTGAACTACACATCATAATTTTTCTACAGAACATGCATGGCACATATTTTTTTCTAGAAAGTACATTGCACAAAAAGATTAACAAAATTAGAACCATATTTTTCTGAGCTTTTTATGATTTATTAAGCATTTATCAAGAAAACAGCAATTTCAATGATTAAATAAAAACTCTACAGAAAAGTATTTCAAACTTGATATGCAATATTTTTACATCATATATCTGGTCCTAAGAAGTATAGCAAAATTTGTTTCACAATTTTTGGAGCTAAAATGAGCAAGTTATAAATTTCCAAAGCAATTTCACAGAAATAAAGAAATTCTTTTCTTTGAAAACCGGCTGAAACTGCTAGAGCTACCTAGAGCTGTGCACACGCGCGAGCACACTGAGATAGACAGGCGGGCCCGCGACCCCACTAGTCAGTCACAGGGGAAAGAGAGAGAGGCGCCGGCGGCCACCTCTCGCCGGCGGTGAGGTCTTCGGCCGGGCCAAGGGGATCGGCGTGATCCCCACCCTCGCGCTAACCTAACGGTGCCCGTGGCGTGACCAAAGGACCTCGGAAATCCGGCCGCCGCCGTGCATGGCGGAGCGGCGGTGCGGTTCACCGACGGTGAGGCACTCCCGGCCATGGCGAAGAGAGGTTCAGCGTGCGCGAGGTCCGCGAAGTCAAGGCGGACGCAATGATGAACTTCGAAAAAAGAGAGGAGGGGTGAGAGCGCCGGTGGTCGGAGCGCGAGCTCGGCGGCTCCGTCCACGATGGCGTGGGCGGGAACCGTGCGATTGAGCCCTACCTACGCGAGCAAGGAGTCACCGACGCCCATTCGGAGGAGAGGAAAAGGTGGCGGAGCACCGTGCGCAAGCAATCGGATGGCGGTGGCTTGCCGTCGTCGGAACGCGGCGGCGGAGGTAATGGCGAGCGGTGGCGAGCGGTTCCTTCCGCTCGGTTCTTCAAAGAACAGAGGAAGGGAGTGAGCGAGCTGGGGAGTGGAATGGAGGCAGAGCGCGGGCGTGGCGATTTGAGGTGGAGCGTGCGGGGACAGCAGGGCGCCACACGGTCGATGGCGTCGGCATGCGTCCGCCACGCGGCGAGCATGCTCTGCCGCGGTCGGCCAGCGGTGCGTGCGAGCGGGAGGGAGAGGAAGGAGGCCGCGCTGGGCCGGGCCGTGGTCGCGCGCGGGCGAGTAGGAGCGGCTGCGGGCGCGCGCGCGTGAGAGCTGGGCCGCTTTGGCCAACGGGCCGAAAGGGATGCGGCGGCCCGCTAGGTGAGAAACTTATTTTTCCAATTTTATTTTCAATAAATTTTCTAACAATTTCGTATAACAGTTTTAAAATCCCATTTAAGCAAGAAAATGGCTTTTTTCTGAAAATGGTCCAAAAATGAAAGTTGCTTAGAATTTAATTCTCTACAACTTTTATTAAGGGACCAATTCAAAATTCCCAACAGATTTTGAATTGGAGAATAAAAGCTAAATAGGGAGGGTTTTTGACCATTTTTCAATAATAGTTTTAAAAACAAATTTGACAAAACTTTGAATACCAAAGTTGCTTCAAAATTTGTGCTAACTAATTCTAGATGATTTACAATTATAGTCACCCATGTTTTAGTAGCCTAGCAAGCATAATTAAGGCGAAACAATTCTAAACAAGTGTATGCAACATTCACGTTTCATAGCAATGTTTGACCTCAAAGATGCATCCTACTTCACATATGATTATAAATGCAATGATGCATCATGCGTATGATTTAAAATGCTAAATGCCTGCGTAACACCGGGGTGTTACAGTAACCATATTGTTGGCTTGTTGGACTTGTCCTGGTCATTCCTCCATGGATAAGGCATAATGGCCCGACCAGCTGACTCGAATGTGGAATTCGTGAAAGAGGTTGAGGAAAGCCTTCCCCATGAACTAAATGAAGAAGCAATTTGGGATGCCGAATTAATATATGTACCACGCCGAGGAAGAAGTCGGTGGCCCCTGCTCGGCGATGATCTTGGTGACTAGCTTCGCTTTGATCCACTTCATGAATTTTTCCATGGAGATGAAAAGGCCCAACCATGTTGAGGCCCCACATGACAAAGGGCCAAAGTGATGGGAGTCGCTTGAAGCTCCCGAGCAGGCACATGTGTTTGCCTAGTGTAGAACTTCGTAGGTGCGCACCATCTGATCTGTGTCTACGATTGCAGTCGGCTAGTAGAAGCCTTATCGAAAGACCTCCCCAACTAGCAACTCCGGTGTCGCATGATGACAACAGACACTTGAGTCGATGTCATATAACACTTGCTTCCCTGATCTTCTGAAATGCACCATTGGAGGATCTTAGAGAGATTCTCTTCTTATACAACTCTTTTCTGATCATGGCATAAGACCTAGCTCGTTCCGTGAGGCATCTGGCCTCAGATTCATCTTGTGATAGGGTGTCTCGAATGAGGTAGTTGAGGTTGGGCTAGGTGCCTCAGTCTACTTGGGGTTGATAACCATGACACTCTTCCTTAACCATGACGCCCTCGAATGAGGTAGCTGAAACTGAAACTTTGGAGGAGAGTGGAGGGGTATTAATGGGTGTGGGGTTTTGCGTCGATCGGCCGGCCACTATGAGGGCGTGTTCAGATGGCAAAATTTCTGGCAAAAATTTTCTGTAGCACTTTCGTTATTATTTGGTAAAATTTATTTAACTATGGATTAACTAGGCTTAAAAGAATCGTCTCGATATTTACAGACAAACTGTGTAATTAGTTTTTTTTATCTATATTTAATGTTTCATGTATGTGTCTAAAGATTCGATGTGACAGGTACTGTACAATTTTTTTTTTTTTGGTCTTTTGGAATCTAAACGTGGCCTCAATAAATATCCACACATGATTCGTCGTTTTGACGGGTAAAGCCGTTGGGAGGTCACCGGATCGGAGCCGCAGGCAGCGTCGTCGTCTCCACGTCTCGTCGTTGTTGGCGTAAACCTAAAGCCAGGTCCACGCCCCCTGGTCGGTTTGTTCCCGACGAACTCCGGTTTTCCTTCCATTATCGCTGCTGTGCCATGCTTTGCTCAATTATCTATTAGCAAATGTTTGCTTTAGGGACATGGATATGTTTATCCTTTGCTCAATTATTTTATTTATTATTCACCCTGTTCACTTGAATTGCTTATTAACCATGAGTCATGATACAATGTTTTTTTTTTCTCACAACAAATCAGTATTAGCCTCTTTTGAAATAACGGCAGCGTATATATATTCCTCTGGGTGAGTGATGCATCCTTCGTCGCCCTGAATCCAAACCTTGATAGCAGCCTACATATAATCCTATACATATATAGCGCGAGCCTAGCTGTACGTGTGATCGTTAGGTTGTCTGGATAAGTACACACACATGTGACGTGCTGATGTGCACATATATGCATGGCACAGTGCTAGCTGTAACTCTCATCCTATTCCTACATGGTAAGAGTGTAGAATACATCATCATCCATCGTCGCCACCACTTTAATGAAGCTACACAGCGAGCTAGCAGAGAACCCCTAGTTTTGCAATGAAAATGGATCTAATTAAGCTACTACACATGATCCATATAGTACATTACACGAAGATGAATATAGCATAAAGGCTGAGCAGGATCTCCATGCATTCGTGTGTTTGGTTTGTTTAGCCTGGCCCCCGCAGTGCAAGCTGCGCTTGTTTGGATGACTACATCCTCTAAATGGTGTGGTGCTCAATCACAATAAACCTTATCTTCGTAGAAGAATTTTTGTCGTGTTTTACATTTAGAGCGAAAAAAAAGTCAATGACGGTGTATAGGTACATATACACCTAAGAGTTTCAGATATATACGCATACAGTACTTACTATGTTTTCAAATATATGATATTTAGGACAAACTAGATATTCTCTATATCTATATATCTAATACTAAAGAGTAAAATGGGGCTTTTGTGTGTCCTTACCTTCTACAATGTTCTTGCATCTCTTCTTATCTCTGACTCATGATCCATGTTCATATGAGTTAGAACTGTTCGTATGTGAGCATTCAGGGGTGGTACGAAGTTCTATTCCAATCCATATACCAAATATTAAAGAGTGAAGTGATTCTTGTATTTTTTTTCACTTTTCATAATGCCCTTATGTTTCTCCTTATCTCGTCTTAGATCTTGCTCACAACTCGTGCTCATATGAGTTAGAACCGCACGTGTTGTACGTGCATCCAGTGACGGTATGGAGTCTGATTCAAATACATATTATAATAGATGCCATGACTCTTATATAAACCTCTGAGTCACAAGTCAGATATTAAGGTGACCGTGCAACAAGATGTAGTTTGGTTGCAACGCAGGGACACATTTGCTTGTTAGTTTATAATGACCATTAGCTTGCCATAAACATTTTTTTAGAAAATGCAAGGAGTACTATTATTAGTTTATATTAGCCAAGCGACCCATACTCAATCACTGCCTAAAACACATACTCCCTCCGTACTAAAAAATGAAGTCGTTTTAGACAGCGACACGGTCTCCAAAGTATAACTTTGACTCCTTGTTTTTATAAAAATATTTATCAAAAAGTGATATATGTATATTTTTATGAAAGTACTTTTTGGCAAATCTATTCATATGGTTTTCACATTTCCAAACTCAATAACTTAAAAGTTATTCATGATTTATATTCCCAATATTTGACCTAAGCCTTGTCCAAAACGACTTCATTTTTTAGTATGGAGGGAGTATATAGCATGGTTATGAAATTATTTTTTCATAGTAGCTTTATGTTGGTATTTTGATGTAGATTTGAGGGATATTTCAGTTTATTTTTATTACGACAGACGTGGATAATTTAGATACAATTCAAAGGGGTTTATGCCATCTTTCATAATGGCAGATATGGCTAATTGAAAATTAACTTTAATGATAATTTAAAATTATCTTTTATAATAGCAGAGCTGATTAATTTTGATGCATTAGAGAGTTATTTTAAATTGTCATTTATAATAGCATATATATGTGGGTAATTTATATGTAGTGGTTAATTTAGAGGTTGTTTTATGTATTTTCATAATGATAGATGTGGTTATTTTTTTAGAAAATTAAATATACACAATAGTTATTATTGGTGATAGTGATTAGAGTCTACCAAAAAAAAAAGTAAAGATGTTTCTGGTTATTGTGAAAATTTTTAAATGCGTCTCGTGAGAATTAATGCGTGGAGACTTCTCGATAAAGATCTCTACTTAATAATATAATAATAAAGATAGACAGTGACACATGCGGTACCCACTATCACTGCACCACACCCTTTTTGGTCCTGCGCTTGACTTGCTTGAGCATGAAAATAATGATGCACATATAGTGTTACACATCTACTCTCAACATATAGCTAGGTTAGCTTTTGCACTGCTGTGTGGTTGAACCTCGAGATCACACCAGAAACGAAAAAATAAAGAATTGGAAGATAACATGGGACAAGAGCAAGATGGGAACTAGCAAAGATCCCATAAGTAAACATATACTATTAAGGGGGTCGCACACTCACACTGCCTTTTCTCCCCCTGATGCACACTCACACAGTGCCCCTAATGCAAAAAGGCAAAACAAGTAGGAGCTGCTGAGGGCCCAAGAGGCCACTACCTCCTGGCCATGCCCCCCATAATTGCATTATTTGCCATGGGTTATTGGGACCCAGAGCTAGCAAACAAGTCCCAATGCAAGAACCCTAGCTAGCTTATGTTGCACTCATGGAGAGAGAGGACAGAAGATGCAAGAAAAAGGAAAAGAGCGAATGCAGCATATGCATGCAGCAAGGTTGAAACTTGAAAGAAAGGCACTCGTCGCTTTACCACCGTGCTGCATTGCTGAAAGCCTAAAAAAACCCAAAGAAAGCGACTGCGATGGATGGATGGGGTGGGAGGAGATCCAAGGTACATGACCCCTCCAGATTTGTGTTCCCCACGGCCATGTCGTCTTCCCTCTAGCCACCCTCCTCTCTCACTCACTCTTTCTCATGCAGATGCAGTCACAGCACAGGGAAATTGAATATAGCCCGGACATGCATGCATATGGCCCTCCCCTTCCCCTACCGAACTATATTACCTGTTTGCTTTTGTTATTCTTGTGCATTAACTTGCTACCGGACGATTTGTGTAGCAGTACGTTATATATAAGAATATAGGTAGCTACTCAGCCGTCCTATGTGCGTTGTACTGCAAGTGCTGTGTGTTTTGATTGAGCTTGTACACCCTGATCTATTTTCTTTGCATATATATCCAGCTGTTTCAAGATTCATACATCGATCAATATTTAATCAACAATCAAGGCCTTCTTTTCAAATCAGACGTTCACAACCGAATGCACACCGTGACCCTAATTAAAATTTTTTTGAAAGGGGCGGCAAAAGTTTTGCCGTTCATTTTATTAGACGAAGAAAAGCAAAAATCAAAAGAGAGTTACAAAATATTTACAATACCAGACCCCTGGAACGGCCCATATCTACAGAGTACCAACTAACCTCCTTACACAGGAGAGGCTAACCCAGGGGGACCTCTGAGCACAACTACATAAAGAACAACAACAACAACCATGAAGAAAACAGCCCTCCAACTATAAGCCTAGATCGAGAACCAGATTAGTGAAAACTTCCAGTACTATTTGACCCCAAATCATATTGCTGAATGTCCTCCTTGCATAGTAATGCCACTTGTCTTGGTTGAAGAGTTTTTTGTTGGAATGTTCTTCTATTTCTTTCTTTCCAAATATTCCACCAAAAATAGATCATGATGCCGTCAAATTTCCTTCTCTGTGGTTTCTCAAACTTCATCCTGCATTTACACCAAAATTTTGAAGAGATCCCGAGATGCCTATTGCGCTCAAAATCGACATTCCAAACCACTGCTTTACTAATTCCCAAACTTCTTTTGTGAATGGGCAGTCCTTGCATAGATGTGTTGGTGTTTCGTGCTCAATGCCACATAATTTGCAAATCGGATCATGTTGCCAGTTGCGCTTACTTAGATTGTTGGCTGTCAGGATCTTCTTGTGAAGCAATGTCCAGGCAAAAAAACGACATTTGGGTTCAGCTTTCGCCTTCCAGATCGGCATGATTTTCATTTTACTGAAGGTGCCCTCAAACTGAATACGGTAGGCACTCTTTGTAGTGTATTCTCCGTCTACAGTCCATCGCCACCGTATTGAATCTTCCCTAGAATTATCCAATGTGAATTCCCTGGTGAGTTCCCAAAGTGCAACAAATTCAGTCACCTCTTGTTGGGAGGATATAGGAGAAATATGATCAACCCATTTATTAAGTTCCAGGGCTTTGTTGACCCGGACATTTCTTCTTTTGGTTTTCTTAAAAAGAGTTGGAGCAATATTTTTTGGAGCTGTTCCTTGTAACCAAGAAGACTGCCAAAAGCTAGCAGTTGTTCCATTTCCCACCGTTACCAGGGTTGAGGCATTGAAAAGATCCCGATCCTCCTGATTGCAAGGTACATCTAAGTTTGTCCAAGCTCTGTCTTTTTCTTTCCACTGGTACCACATCCATCTGAGTCTTAAAGCGCGGGCAAAACGATCAAGATCAGTGACACCAAGCCCTCCTTTTTCTTTGGGTCGACATGTAGTTGGCCAGTTAATTAAAGAGTGCCCCCCATAAACTTTTTCCGGAGTCTCACCTCGCCATAAGAAGCTCCTTCGTAGTCTGTCAATCCTTTTGATGAGCCATTTCTGCGCCGGAAAGACTGTCAAGTGATAAATCGGCAGAGAGGACAGGACTGTTTTCACCAATGTTTCCCTGCCTGCAGTGGACAGTAACTTGCCTTTCCAACCCGGCAATCGATCTCCAATTTTGTCAATGAGGGGTTGGACCTCAACCTTGCGCAGCTTGCGAGTGTGCAACGGGAGACCAAGGTATTTCCCCGGAAACTTACAAACTTTGCCTGGAAAATTCTGGATAAGTTGGTTTACCACCTGCAGCTCCAGTCTTATAGGGAAAATTTCCGTTTTTGAAATGTTGACTCTAAGGCCAGAACATTCCCCAAAAAACATAAGCAGTCGATGCAGACGGTCAAGTTCTGTAGCAACCGGGGCGGCAAAAATTGCAGCGTCATCCGCATAGAGGGAGCATCGGAGATTCGCTGCTTTGGGTAGGACCGGCTGCAGGATTCCTCCCTGAGCAGCCTTCTCAATTAGTCGATGAAGTGGATCAATGGAGAGAATGAATAGGAGTGGTGAAAGGGGGTCCCCTTGCCTTAACCCTCTTGCATGTTTAAAACTTTCACCCGGCAATCCGTTAACTAGTACTTTTGAAGACGAAGTAGCTAGGATAGCTGATATCCAGTCTCTCCATTTCAAGCTGAAGCCCAGGGCAGTTAGTACTTCTAATAGGAAGGTCCACGCAATGGAATCAAAAGCCTTGGAGATATCAAGTTTTATGAACAATGCTGGCTGTTTCTTTTTGTGTAGCAGCTGGATGATTCTCTGTGCATAGAGGAAGTTGTCATGAATGCACCGTTTTTTTATGAAGGCATTCTGAGCGATAGAGACCAGCTTGTTCATGTGAGGTGCAAGCCGATTAGCAAGGATTTTTGTGATAATTTTGATCACACTATTTATTAAGCTTATAGGCCTGTAATCTGCTACAGTCGCAGCATCTTGTTTTTTAGGCAGTAGCACTATGTTTGCCTCATTGATGAGGTTCATTTTTGCAGTCCTGTGATGATAGAAGGCCATTAGAGCCTGGATCAAATCAAACTTGATGATTGACCAACATTTCTTATAGAACAAGCCTATAAAACCGTCCGGTCCCGGTGCTTTTTCTGACGGCATACTCTTTATGATGTCATAAACTTCATTTTCTGTAAACGGTGCATCTAGCTCTTCCAGATCATGGGACACATAACCCAACTCATGCCAATTGATCGCCTTTGTTCTTGGCCCTGGTGAACCCACTAGATTTGAATAAAATGCGTGTACGGTCCTGGCCTTGTCTGATTGGGAGATGGCCACACCATTTCCCAGATTTAGAGAACTGATGTAGTTTTTGTTTCGCCTTGCATTGGCGTGAATGTGGAAGAACCTGCTGTTAGTGTCCCCCTTGCGGATCCAGGTTAGTCTTGAGTGCTGCCTTGCTCTGGTCCTCTGAATTGTCGACATGCCCAGCGCCTTGGCTCTTAGGTAGGATTTGAACTCCTTCTCTTCAGTTGTTAGCATTCTGTTTTCCTGTGCTCTCTCGAGATTAGCCATAGTTATCTGCAGGATAGCCCACCTTAACTTCCAATCACTAAAGTGTTTTCTCCTCCAGATTTTTATCGCCTTGGCTGTTCTTAGTAATTTAACATGCATGCGTAGGAAGGCATCTTGCGTGTTGACCTGTTTTTCCCAAGCCTCTTGAACAGCTTCGAGAAATCCTGGCATGTTAATCCAGTAGGACTCAAATCTGAAGCCCCTGTAAAAATCAGGTGTATGGTCTCCTTGCAGGAACAAAGGGCAGTGATCAGACCCTAGAGATGCAAGTGCTCGTAGATCCGTTCTTGGGAAGAAATCAAGCCATTCCGGTGTGACAAATAGATGGTCGATCTTAGTCATCGTCGGAATTTGTTGGTCATTGCACCAGGTAAATTTTTTGCCTTGTAAATCAATAGGGGTTACTTGGAGATTGTCAATAGTTCTTCTGAAAGCATTAAGAAGCACCAGGTTGACACGGTTATTATTTTTGTCCTGGACTCGATATATCAAATTGAAATCCCCCAGGAGTAACCAAGCTGGGCGCATAAACTGTTTTAGGTTGGTAATCTCCTGCATGAATGCCTGCTTCTCTGCATCCGATTGAGGGCCATATACACCGGTGATCGACCATGTTTGATTATCAGCCAGCATTACGACATCAGCAGATACCGTATTTGTTGTGGTCTGCAGGTGCTGTAGTCTGAAGAAACGTTGTGATGCAGCCAACAGAATTCCCCCAGAAGCACCTATAGAGGGAAGGGTGACACAATTTTGGGCAAGATCAGGTCCCACTGTTTCCAAAATGAGATTAGAATTCCAAACCGGAATCTTAGTTTCCTGGAGACAGACTACCGTTGCACCAGAGGAGATAATTAAATTGCGAACACTTGCCCTCTTTACCCCATCATTGAGCCCTCTAACATTCCAACACATAACATTGCAATCTTTAGCTGACATAAATAATAACCCAAGTCAACTGATCCAAGTTACTTAAATAGTCCAGGGGGTGCGCCCTGAATGCCACAACAAACAAGTACGAGGTCTGACTGAAGGCAACGTAGCCAGCAGGTCGGAGGTTACAATAATAAGTCGCTACGCCGAAGGCAACACAGCCAGCAGGCATTGTCCAGCATTGTCGTCCATACACGGGTGATGGCATCCCTAAGCGGCCGCACAGGACCCAACTGCAACAATCACTAAGACACATGGGGTAGAAGACCCCCACCCCATGAAGGGAAGGCGCTAACATCTAGTGTTAGTCACCTTTGATGTCATCATCTTCTGTTTATGCATCTACTGCGGAGTCCATGACCTCCGCGGCCTGAGTGGTTTGCCTTTTCTGCTTCTTTGTGCCGTTCTCGATCAGATACTTCAGCGCCTCCATCTTGGGCATCTCCAGAGGCCTCACAAAATGTTGCGCATAAAACTCAAAGTCAGGTTCAGGTTCATGTTCAGATTCAGGTTCAGATTCAGTTGCTAAGTTGCCTAATTTTCTTATGAGTAAATCCTGCGCTAACTGCATCATATCTTTGCCTGGATTAGCTGCTGCCTTCTTTGCTAACCTTGTGCTTTTGCGCTGGGAGGAGCAAGCTAGAGGGTTATGAAAATCTTCCTGTGTTGATCGAGGGGTTTGCTGCAATTGGAGTAGAGGTGTCGGAACAGGCCTAGCAACTGACTGTAAGAAGGTTTCCATAGGATCCAGTTCACTGATGACCGGCTCCGGCACTATAGGACTGTTAGGTGCCGTATGTGTTGTGTTCATCTGGACAGTGTTGTGCTCAGTGTGCGATTGACATTGTTGGTTTATGATTGGTTCACCCTCAGACGCGCCAAAGCCATTAGGACCTGGTACCGTTGGGAGTGTTTGAGCAACAGATTCCACATTGTTTACGTTTGAATGCGGCTGACTGCCCTGTCGAGGTGCAGCAGTTTCACTCATAGGATCATTACTGTTTAGCACTGAAAATAGATGACTGCTAGGCTGTGGTGTGGCTGGCTCTGTGTCTAGATCTTCAGAGACTTTCTCTGTTTGAATGTTGAGGCACGTGTGTTCTACCATTTGCAAAGCAGGCTGATTGGGCATTGTATGTACTACTGAGACTTGACTCCTTGGTGAGTCTAAAATTGTAAGCTGCTCTGGCACTAAATTTAGGTTTTGGAACTGCTGGTTAGGGAGGTCTACAATCCTATCCGATAACACACTAAAATCCCTCTCACCCACGACTGAGTTGGTATTAGATATACAATCCTGACGCATAGCAGAACGGGGGTCCGGCAAGGGAACACTCACCATAGTGTTGCGTGCCTTCTGTGCTGCTTCCATTCCGGGGAGAACAGCTCCAATCTTGACCACCCTTTTGCCTGAAAAATGTTGCACAGCGAGGACCTCATCAAGCATTGGGTCAAAGTGGATGGCCTGGCTCCCAGGTGTCTCAGAGAAAAAAGCCTCGTCAACCAAAAGCTCACTGGTTGGGGAGGTTGAAAACGGCTTTGAATCACCAAAGAAGGAACACAAAGGGTCGGCGAAAGAAACTTTCCTGGTGCTCTTACTGTTGGATGTAGGCAGTGGCGCCACCTTGGCCTTGTAGAAGAAGCTTTTCTCCTCAGGCTTGTAGTCCCTTGATCTGTAGGAGTCTCCTGCCCGGCGGGAGCCGCCGGACCCTCTGAAGTTGGAGCTGTAGCAGTCAGCAGCTCCGTTACGGCAGCGGGTAACGCGCCCCCATGCCGAGGCGCTCGTGTGGCGACGGAGATGTCCTCTGCGTCCATCCTCTTCATCATCCCACCTGTGCCGCCTCGGTCCATCACGGCCGTGGCCATGATCTTGACGACCACGAACCTCGCCCCGGGAATCTGGCTCACCATATCGCCAGTCAAAGTGGCGGTGGCGCTTGCGGTTGGGTGGGCCTCCCGGTCCCCCATTTCCCCTGATGAAGGACAGGTCCTCGATGGTTGCCACGTGGGGGAGCACCCGGAAGACCAGCCCATGCTTGATGTCGGTAGGGGGATCCTGGTGCACTGTAGTATGCGAAAGAGGAATATCCACCGGGGGAGGCTCCATATCAGGATCAGTGATAGTCAGCCATACCTCTGTAGGGATCTTGCATGGATCTGAGCACCATGCCCACAGGTCATACGTCCTTGTTCTCTCTCTGCGACGGGTGTGCTCTTCCACATAGTGGATTGCACAGGACTTGCCCAGGATCTTCTCAGCAACATCAGCCCCCCAGGCATGTGGTGGGATCCCCTCAATGCGGGCGTGCACCCTGAACTCAAGATGAGCGTGCACCGCCTCTCTGGTCTCGTCCCAAGGTGCAAACTTGTACACCCTTCCGTTGTCGATGATGCTCCTCTGTCTTGTTGCTCTTTCCCAGTTCTGCGGATCGGAGAAAATGACTAGATATTGCTCAGGGTAGTGCTTGATCACCTGAAAGTCGCCGAAGCCAAGTTTGAACTGAGAGCGGATGGCATCGCGCACGTGGTAGATCTCTGAGTCATAGTTGTTGCCCTCCAGAGAGCAAACGACAGCCTTCCGGACCAATGCGTCACGGCGTCGCTTGATGGCGCCCGTGGCGGAGATGCACACACTGCCACCAGCCGGCCGGGCCCTCGGGTCGCCAGGATAGGCGGCCATTGGCTGCTCCCCTCGCGCAACTTCTAGATAGGAACGATGGTTATCTCCAAGGGTTCTTGGATGACTGGGAGAAGAGGTCGATGAACTGGACCGGGGAGGTGGACAGGGAGGGGGATTTAAAGGCCTTACCGCCGGCCTGCAGCACCTAGCAGCACGATGTCCATCCCCGTTGCAACGCCAGCACCGTGTTGGAGCGCGGCAGTCTCGAACCTGATGGCTGGCCGCGAAGCAATTGAAGCACTTTCCATGCGCATGCTGTCGAAATAACATTTTTCCCCTGTTTGGATCTGTCCTCTGATTTGCTTCAGCCGATGTCCTTGATTGTTGCCTTTCCTTGCGCCACCAGTAAGGCGATTTAACCTCTGTCCACTTTCCTTTGCCTGCAAAGATGAGAGCTTGTGTAGAGGACTCCCCCATTTCAAATCTTGTTCCACTATCTCTGCGATACTGCATTGATTTGGGCAGTTTGGATGTGAACGTTGGAGAGGATGGGGTAGAATCCACAATCTCCAATACCCCTTTGGCTTTCTCCTTCTGTGACAGTCTTGGATGATCTTGCTGTTTTTGCCTAGAGTGAGTTTGAGTTGAAGCCGTCTGAGGGTCATGGACAGGAGGGGGAGCTGTGGCGCCATTACTCTTGCTGTGGTGTCGAGTTGGGGACTTGCCAACTGTAGAGGCTGCCATCTGCCGAGGTGTAGCCTGCTGAGCCTTCGTCGACTTCATTGTTGAAATGTTTTGGTCCATCTTCAAGGCTTCGGAATCCTGTCCCAAATCTGAGCGGCTTGATGACCTCGACGTTGGCGCCGGTTTGTGTGGACTCTCCCCTTCCCCTCTCACAGGTTGCTCTGTCCGACTGCCCTTGTGCTGCAGAACGCTGCTTCCGCCGCTGGCCAAAGGAGGGGGTTGGGCGTTGGGTGTGGTTGTAGCGCCATTAATCTTACTGGATGCCTGTGGTGGTTCCTTGCCCTCTGCAGGAGATGAAGCCCACCCATCTTGAGACTGCTGGGCCGACGGCGTCTTCAAGCTGTCACTCTTTTCGCCCTTCAGCAGGGATTCCAAATCGTGCACCAAATCAGCTAGTATTGATGGCCTCTGAGCTGGCTCCGGCTGCTGCGGTACCTCATCAATCCACAAAGAGGCAGGATTTGGACTGTTGGATGCTTGATGGTGCTGGGGATTGCAGAGCTTTGAACCAAGGTCGCCCTGTGCGTGCTCCACGGGCAGGGACGGAGAAGCTGCGGGCTTACCTACGTGCGACAGATCCTTATCCGGGGATGGCGGATCTGGGTGCTGGCTAGCTGGATCTGGGTTTTGGAGCTTGGATTGAGGGCTGGGTGGGGTGGGCGGCGCATCGCCGTCGTGGGGCGGGGGAGGCGTCGGGGGGTGGACGAGAGCCATCACAAGATTCAAAGACAAAATCTTGCAATGGAAGTTAAAATAATCTTGTGATAATGTAACTTTTGTCGTATAAAGATATATAATAATGAAACTCTCTTCGTCCCTGAATAAATCAACCTGTAGAGTTCTACTAAGTCAGGCATGTTAAAGTTGGTCAAATTTATAGGAAAAGGATGATTATTTATGACATAAAATCAGTATAGCTTGAGATACAATATGAAATTTGTTTCATACCTTACGCTTTTGGTGTCATGGATTTTAGTACCCTATTGTACAGAATTGGTCAAACTTAAGAAAGTTTGACTTATGACAAATTAATTTATTTAAGGGTAGCAAAGGGAGTATCGTTGAATTGCATTTGTAAGCATTTTACCTCGTGGTTATTTCTCACAGTGGTGATTTAATTTGTTTGTAAGGATTACTTAGGGCTTAAGATCTTATGTGGTAGAAATTTAATCCACTGATTCTCTGATGGAGTGATTCTAGTTGATTTTGGTGGAGGAGCAGGGTGGGAAGTAGGTCAGTCTTTGAGTCTAGAGCGAATTTTCTAGGGTTTGAACAGAGAGCAGTGATGAAAGTTTTTTTTTAGCTACCAATATAAATGGAGAAGTAATTCTTATATTGTCAACTTAAAGGTTGAAAAACGTACTACTTTCTACAAGACTTGGCACAACATTTGAGATGGAAGGAAGCAGTAGGTTGCAGCGGCAGTAGTTTCCAAATAAAACCAAGAAGAGGAAGCTGAGCTAGCATTGCAAGGTCGTCGGCGTCGTCGTCCTAGCTAGCTAGCCACCGGCGGGAAACGGACCGGAGCATTGCGCTTGACTCCGCCGCGCTGGAGACGCGTAAAGGTCTATGCATGCATAAATAATTTCCCTATATTTTATATATGCTTATATATATATACTAGTAACCGTGGCCGAGCTAAAAACAAATTAGGTCGTTGTAGCTTGTCTTGGGTAGACGACGGAGAGGTTGTTATTGCATAGAGTACTCTACTACTCGTAAGTCGTAACTGCTGCCGAACTGTACTGCATGCGTTGGTGGCTGGCGAGTAGTTGCTGGTTTCTGGATGCCGGTGCGCAAGGCGAGAAGCCAAGAAGAATTGGTCGTTTCTAGTAGGCGCGGCCGCGGCGGCGCGTAGCATGCATATTTCTTTGTTGCCAGTAGCTAGCACCTTTCCCAGCCGGAGCCGGCTTCCCTCCTCCTCTTGTCTTCGTCTTCCTCCCTCCCGGCTCCCGGCGGTGGAGCTGAGAACAGGTCCCGGATCATGCAACCGACCGCGTGCAATTGCCGTAGCCCAGCCGGTAAACAAAAGCAAGGTCCTGCTGCTGGCCCACCACATGGCGCCCTTTCCCATGCAAACTTTTGTCGCCTCCCCTCGCCTGGCCACTTTGTTTCTTTTTTCTTTCTGCACATACGGAGCACACTCGACACCATTCCTCTGTCTGTCTCCTAGAGTACGTGTAACGTGTTACTACTCCATGAACCGATGGACGCATGGATGCATGCATGTACAATCACGCATAAGAACTGAGAAGATATATTCCTTACTACTCGCTCCGTCCCTTATTACAAGCCATTTCAGGAACGTTGGAGAGTTAAAAGATCTTAAGTTTGACTAAATTTATATGATAAGATAATAATATTTATAATATTAATTAAGTATCATTAGATTCTTCATTAATTATATTTTCATAGTATATCTATTTGATGTTATAAATTTTTGTAATTTTCTCTATAATTTTGGTTAAACTTAAAGATATTTTGATTCTTTAAGATTCTTAGAATGTCTTATAATTTAGAATGGAGGGAGTATTATATTGAATTTGATCCATTTCTGGCGCCATTGAGCTCTCTGCCTGCCGTCTTGGCTTTGGCCAAAGGCACACGTGTCCATGCACCCACAGAAGAAAAGAAACCACCAGGCACCAGCACCGGCAGCCAACCAACGAATATTGGTTGGTCCAAGGTCAACTCTGCTTCCCGCACGCTTCACAACCTCTCTCCGTCCGTGAACCCCCCTCTCTCTCTTTCTTTCTAGAAACACATTGTTTTCCTCTCGCCTCTTGTCCTATACTAGTACTAATAATTGTTTTTTTCTGTCCTTTTTCAAATTTCTGCACCTAATGTAGTGCACCGATTGGCTAGTTAAGCTCTTTTTTTCCCTTCAAAATGTCGACAAACAGTAACACTGGATCACATCAGTTCATTCAGTTCTCTGGTCGACTACAAAAAGCCTTGTCAAATCCAGTCTCGCAGAAAAAAAAAAGCCTTGTCAAATCCACCGTATTGTTTATTTTTTTTCTTGTTTCAACAGAAAATACCCTCTGTTCCAAAAAGAAGTCTACTTGTAGAATTTTTTAAAGGAAATTAATGTTACTTGAAAATTACATATTCATCCTATCGAAAACTATTTTAGCATGTAATGGAAGTAGAGAATGTAAAAGGAAAACAGCCTACTAAGACTAAATGGACCATATCCTAACATACATTTATGTTGGAACAAATTTCAAATGCTAAAAGTACATTTAAATTAGGATGGATGGAGTACACAAATGGATGCATGTCCAGCCAATGGCGACCGTGAGTGTGATGAGGACACGGGGCAACCGAACCCCATGATTGTCCTCACCCTCACTCTCCTCCAGGATTATCATATACTTACAGCTAGTACAGTGTGTTCTACTACCACGTCACACACATTTCTTAGTTTCTTCCGTCCCGTTATATAAATAATATAAATATATTCGTGCATGGACGACGTTAAGCGTACCTGGACATGGACACAAAATATATATAGTACACGTACTACTTTGGCTCTACTACTTTACCTTAAGTATATAATATATATTCCATGTTTAATTAGTTTGGGTCTATTATTAAATTTGCCGCTGGTTTCTTCTATAGTTTGAGCATTTCCAAGTGTCTGCCAAATCAACTTGGCATCCATCTATTTTTAGTAAAATAGGAAAAATTGTGCTCCAATTTGGCATCCAACTTGGTAAATTTTAGCAACTTAGCAAATCTCCCCCCTCCACATGCATATTTGCGTGCTGAGCACGAGCGCGCATCGCTCGCGCATCCGGCTTCACATGCATATTTAAGCGGGGCTCTTTATTTCTTAGCGGGGCTCTTCGTTCGCTTAGCGGGGCTCTTCTTATTTTACCAAGTCCAAATGGCAAACTCTTGGAGAGAGTCTATTTTTTCACTTGTCATATATTTTAGCAAGTTGCCAAATCACGAGATTTGCCAAGTGAATTTTGGCAAATTCTTGGAGATGCTCGAGCATCTCCAAGTGTTTGCCAAATCAACTTGGCATCCATCTATTTTTGGCAAAACAGGAAAAATTGTGCTCCAACAGTTTGGCATCCAACTTGGTAAATTTTAGCAACTTGACAAATCTCTCCCCTCCACGCGCATATTTGCGCGCTGAGCACGAGCGCGCATCGCTCGCGCATCCGGTTTCACGTGCATATTTAAGCGGGGCTCTTCGTTCGCTTAGCGGACCTCTTCTTATTTTACCAAGTCCAAATGGCAAACTCTTGGAGAGAGTCTATTTTTTCACTTGTCATATATCTTAGCAAGTTGCCAAATCACAATATTTACTAAGTGAATTTTAGCAAACTCTTGGAGATGCTCACCGACCGGGAATGGACAGCGATGTCCATTGTCCATTATGCATCTGTACAACCAATAGTTACCTTCAGATATGCCAACTGCTAAGACATAGTTATATTATAGTACAAACATATATATAAATAAATACAAATACAAATAGATAAAAATCATGTCGACACCGATTTACTCTTCTACTGCCTTGAGAGATAATTAAACCTCCTATCAGAGATTAAAAAAGACAGGTAAATATAGGACCGATATGATTAGCAAAATATGTACTTTATCATTTTGTTTTTTATGCATTCATACTAGCTTGGCTGATGTATATGTATATAAGTATAACATGCTCCTAGTCCTAGCTAAGGGAATCGAAAACAGAGACACATAAACCGTGTGCTTAACAACCGAAAAGCCATTTTTTCTCCTGCCAGTACACATGGCAGTCAATGTTCACACCACTTTCCATCGAAGGATTTGCTGGGACGACAGCTGTAAATTAGTATAAGGACAGGTTCCATTTTCTTCCCCTCAGAAAACACGGAAGGAAAACAGGGCGCGCATGCATGGAATCAGCCAGCGCTAAGCTAACCCAATCAGCATTTGAAATACTAAAAATGCATTTCACAGCAGGAAAGGACACCAGAGAATTACACCTGCCAACCACAGCCAGGCATTTAATTGTAGACGTAGACAGAGCAGAGGATAAGGATGCATGCATGATTTCATTCCAGCAGAGAAACCCAAGTCATTGCCTAATGATGGTGGGCGTGTAGTAATTAACCCGGTCAAATTAACATTTGAATCTACTGCTAGATCATTTTTCAAATTGCAAACTTTGGAGGGAAGATGCATGGCTGGCTGGGTGATTGATGAGTTAATTAGTGATGAAGGGAGTAATTACATATATTACCTCCAAATACGTACTCCATCCAGTTTGTGTGTGGTCGAAGTTTCTGGTTTAAAGTGTGCATGCAGCGTTGCAGGTGATTTGCACTCAAGACTCTTCGCGTCTGTTTAGAAGACGGGAAATTCCTGTGTTTTTCCAGTGAAATTGAACAGATTCATATGAAATTCCTACGTGAGTTCAAACATGCCCTTCCTTTCTAAGTACTAGAGTACATAAAAAAAAGGAAGAGACACTGTGTATTGGTTTGTTACAATATATACCATCCATAGGGAAAATATACCCCACCTGAGTACCTGACCATATATGCAAAATCGACCAAAAGATACATAGTGCCTTGTATGAATGGAGAAAAGAAGAAAACAATGAAGTGGTTGGCCCCGCTCCAGAGAGAAGAAGGCAAAGGCTACAATAAAAAATTCGGGCGAGTATATAGCAGATGGCAAGAGATGATAGGTCGGCGAACATCCCATATATAATTAACCCCTAATTTCCTCCCCTTCCATATTTACTTATCAACCTCCTTTTCCAACACTTGCAATATACATGTGTATATATATATCTCTCTCGCCCTCACCTCTGCTTCCCCTTCCCCCCTCCTCTCCCCGCAGCCTGCATACGGACGCCAGCAGCAGCAGCAGCAGCAGCGATCAAGCGTGCGCGCGCGCGATGGCCATGGAACTTCCTCTCTTCCTCGGCGACGGCCCGGACGCCGGCCTCTTCTCCTCCCTCTGGTCCTCCTTCCCCGACGATCTGCAGCAGCCACCGCAAGAGGTAGTACTCTTTTTCTTTTTGTTTACCCGACCATCAATCCCTCTCTAGGTTACTCCCTTTGCCACCGCCGCCGCCGCCGCATTTCCCTGTTCTTCTTCTTGGCCGGCAGCCGGCGGCCGCCACGGGATGGGTCGACGTGGTTGCGGCATGGATGGCCGCCGCAGGGGATCTCACGTCCTTGCACAGCCCGTGTCACATTTACTACTGCTAGCTACCGGTACCGTGGTCAAGAGGGGTTAGGCAGGCGGGCGGCGAATTAGGGGGGCGGGGTGCTCCGGCTCCATCCACGCACACGCCTTGACACTTGTTTACCGTGGTGGAATTCTTCTCCTCCCTCCCTAATCTCTCTCTCTGCCTGTCATGGTCCTGCATGTTCGGCTCGCCTCGTGGAAAAATCACACTCCCTCCTGACCTTCCCAGACTTCTCTTTCCGTCTGCTTCGGGTTGGTTGGTTCACACTTGTTTTTTTTCAACCGAAAGAAAAGAAAGAGAGAAAGAAAAGGCTGGGCACTGTGGCGAGATGCTGTTCAATGATGGTGTTGTTCTGCCTTGGGTCCCTGCGTGTGACTCTGATTTGAGACGCTTTTCTTTTTCTTTCCTCCTTTTTGATTGAAGCATGCCTATCTATGCCTATTTGTTTTTCTAATATAAGAAAAGGTTTTGTTTTTTTCGGGGGAGAAGAGGGTGAGGAGGTGGATTTGTGCTCCCAAGTCTCCAACGGACTTGAGTAGTGGTGGTTGTATGGTGCAATCATTTGCAGGAATCCTATCATTCGCTCTCTAGATCGTGCTGCCATGTCTCTGTCCACCCATCACCTTGTGTTCCGCGACGTCTCCTCCCTCTCTCTTGCAATATCCAAGCCATGGCATGGATTTCATATTTTCATTTCACTAAATTTGTTCCAATTTCGATTTTTTCTATGCTGCAAACTGCTTGTGTATTCAAGAACAAAAATGGAGGAGATAAAGAACTAACCTTTGTTGTTGAATTCTCCAATGGTGCTGGAGCAGAGCGTGGCGGACCTGAAGCAGACGCTACTGGCGACGACGCTGGAGCTGGAGGCGGCGAGGGAGGAGCTGAAGCGCAAGGAGCAGAGCATCGCCAAGCTGGCCGAGCTGGTCCACGAGGTGGCCAAGGAGCGCGACGACGCGCGGGACCAGCTGCAGAGCCTCCGCCTCCTGGCCGCCCAGGCGGCGGCGGCCGCGGCCGCAGCGGCGCCGCCCACCGCGCCGCCGCTCGTCACGTCCAGCGTCACCGACTCCGACTGCAGCCTCGTCTCGTCCCCCGTCGACCCCTTCTTTGACCCCGTCACCTCCGCCGACAGGCGCTGCAAGCTCAGCCCCGCCACGCCTCCGGCGGCGGCGCCCAAGCAGCAGTGCCAGCCCGGAGGCGGCGTCGGCGTCGGGTCGGCAGCCGACGCCGTGCTCGACATGCTCGCCAGCAAGAGGCCCCTGCCGCACAAGGGCCGCCTGCTGGCCGCCGTCATGGAGGCGGGGCCTCTGCTGCAGAATCTGCTCGTCGCCGGGCAGCTCCCGCGGTGGCGCAACCCGCCCACGGTGCGCGCCCCGGACACGCTCCCTCTCGGCACCGCCCGCGCCGGGTACGTTGCCGCGCCCGTAGCGGCCGCCGACGCCGTCACGTTGGCCTCCAGCGCCTGCATGAAGCGGCCGATGTCCATGCTCCCGCTGACGCCCATGCTGCCCGCCGCCAGCTGCTCGCCGGGCTTCATCGCCAAGCGGCAGAGGCTGCATTGACAGCCCCTGGTCGCCGGCCGACGGGTGGGCCCACTCGCCAGTGACGGCAGCATCCGCCGTCTTTCTTCAATTGATGATGATGATGAGTGAAAATGTTTCCAAAGCTATGGTGGTTTAGCTGCTAACTGCATAGTAGTGTTATTGAGTCATAGAAGTAACTAAGTATAGTCAGATGCTGAATTATGATAATGTGATCCATGTGAATAGCAGGGTTTTATCACACTTGCTCGTTTTTTTCTGTTCTCTTCCTTCTTTTCATTTTTGGGCATGTCAGTGTCGTCTTAAGGCTGTTCATAGCTTGACATGGGAGCATGATTAGAGCCAACATTTCTTGCTTTGTGGTGAGGATCTTGGTTCAGCTGGTTTCATGCCCACAGCCGATGGCTTGGCTTTGGCTTGGAGTCAACAAATTTATCTATCTATATATCTATACTTTAGTGGAGAGCTTGTTCTTGAAATGTTCTCTGCAAATCAGTATATGCTACTACATTGTCTCTGGGTGTCAAAGTTTCGAGATTTATATATGAATACACTTGTCCAATGTTCCAAACCAATGTAACTGCACATGACAGTGGATAAATAAAGCATAAACCTAGATGAAAACCGGACAGTACCAGAGCTCTCTAACAGCAAAGAGTACGTGTCAACCTTTGCCGTATTCATCAGCAATTGTTTACTAAATACTCCAGTATATATACACTAGAAATGCCATGGCAGGCAGGTGCCAAAGTTTGGTTGAAGTGTTCCATTGACAAAGAAAGAATATTCTAGTAAGCAGAAGAGACAAATGATTATCCTTTGCTAAAGCTTGTCCTCGAGACACGAAGCTTGTTCTCGCCTCTTTAAATTATCTATGTAAATTGGGCAGAACATGGGTGACGAACCGCGGCGCCGGATTTAGGACGCGTTGAGCGGCTAAATACACTGCATATCCCAACACACCTTTTCAACACCAAGAACTCCCTCCAAGGAACCCACAATCCTTGACCATTTCAATTCTTTTTTAGAGAGCCTCCCCTAACTGATGTCTTATACTACTAGTAGTTATTAATCTCGGTAGGTTAGCCTGCAAAAGCTAGGTCTCACATGAGCAGATGGAAGAAACGGTCCTTGTTTCCTACTCATCATATGCAAACAAATCCAAATGCTAGTAAACAAACTTCAGCAAGTACGTTTTGAGATTTCCAAGCCAAAACTGACACAGCATGTTGTGGAACAGAACACTGATACCCTCAGACAGAGCACATACAACTATACAAATACTACGAGGAAGGAATGCAGAATACGGTAGCTCAATTCATAAGGTACCTGGAGCTGCACAGCAATTTTCTTCTTCCCTGAAACAAATAAACACCCTCCATTTCGTTAGAGGCAAAGTTAACTCTTTTTGATTGAGCACATAGATCATGAGTTTTTTATCATAAAAAAAGGCTGTATGAACATAAAGGGAATCTACTTACAAGTTATCATGTCGCCACTAAAACTAAATGATGCTTTCTGCATTAACCTTTTACGGAGTCTCCAAAGTAATGATCTGGATGCCTGCACCTGCAGCAACTGAAGAACAATCATGCCAAAGCAACATCAGGAAGAGCATGCTGCTCCTGCTAGTACGGGCTGATGAGTGGAGTGTAAATAAGCCTTTGCTTGCAGTGATTACATGGTTTTCATCAACTCCAGTGCCATTTGCATGAGTGATGCAAAAAATATAGCATACTTGTTGGTAGTGCTTGAGGAGTTGAGGAGGCCAAGTAGGCTGGAAGCAAATTCTGTACAGCTAAACTAGTGAAGCTGAATCACCCCCTGAATATGACTAGTCCTATGTGTTCCGTAGGGTTTGTGAACGTCTAGCCAGCCAAGCTTTGTGAGTTATGAGATAATTTGCCACCAAACAACAGAGCTTTGATCAACATCAGCTCAGAATAGGCTGGTTTTCACCTTTCCTGGCTACCGGTCACTTGTTTCTTTGTCTGAATAAACAGAATGTTATTTTGTCAAAAGAATAAGAGGAATGATCTTATGTTCTTTTCATGCCAGCAGCATTAACAAGTGCAAGTGTATATTTACACCAATGTAAGTATATATAAAACAGTCTGAGAAACAACTACTGATATGCTGCTGCTCCCTGCCACGTACCGATCGGAGGTTGTACGAATGGACGATCGGAGGACGAGGCTTGAAGGCTGATCGGCGGCGAGGAGCCAGCGGCGAGGCACGAGGGAGAAGAGCGGATTGGCGCCGCGGCGGTGCTACAGTGTCGCGTTTACTGTTCACGCGATGTTTACTGTTCACGCGATTAGGGAGGGTGGCGGCTAGGGTTTGGAAACTCCCGGCTCCCTAAGGGAAGCCGAGCAATAATAGATTGCTCTTGCTTAATTATTTCTCAACCAACGTTACAAATATATAGCCTATTCAGATCCTAATTTAGGGAAATAACTAAACTATTTTAAGGAAATATATAAATAGATAATCAGCCCACTAACGGGCCTAGCGCCCACTAACGGGCCTAGCGCTGAGCCCGACATAACATCTCTCCCCGCCTGGAGAAACAGCTCGTCCTCGAGCTGAAACCTGGTAGAAGCATTGTCAACCAACACCGGGCTCATGCTGGAACACTGCATCAGTCGCCACCGCAGCTGGTACGTCGTCGTCGAGGAAGTCAGCCGACTCCAAGTAGAACAGTCGCTTACACTGATGGCCGCGGACGTAGGGCTCATCACAATTGTAACAAAGCCCTTGACGACGGCGCTCCAACAGCTCCTCCGGTGTGAGACGACGAAACGAGGGAGCTGGAGCGGGTAGGGGCGTGGGAACAGCCAGTGTAGCGCCAGTAGTCACCGAGGGACCCGCAACCGGGTGGCGCGGCGTCGGCAGACCCGGACGTGGAAGGGAAGGCGCCACGAACGAGTCTGCAGCTGGCTGCAGTGCTGCCGTAGCCGTGGCGCGGCTCTCAAAGGCGCGGGCCAGGAACATCGCCGACTGGAGGTCGGGCGGGGCGCGCATCGCGACGTCCACCCGAATGTGTTCCGGGAGGCCGCCGACGAAGAGCTCCGCCTTCTGGCGCGTGGAGATGTCCCGGGAGTGCGCGAGAATCGCCTGGAAACGGTCCGCGAACTCCTGTACCGTGGAGTGGAATGGCAGCCGGCCCAGCTCAGCCAACCGCGAGCCGTAGATGGGTGGGCCGAAGCGAAGGCGGCACAACTCCTTGAAGCGCTCCCAGGAAGGCATGCCCTCGTCCAGCAAGAGGGCGTAGTACCACGTCTGAGCGACGCCAGTGAGGTGGTACGAGGCCATCCACGTCCGTTGCTCCACCGGGGTGCGCTGGCCCCAGAAAAATTGCTCACAATGTGTAAGCCAGTTCAGCGGATCAACGGAGCCGTCATACGTGGTGAAGTCCAACTTGTAACTCTTCGGCTGAAATTCCGCCGCGCCGAAAGCCGCGGGGGCAGCAGCTGCGCCGAACGCCGCGGGGGCGGCAGCCGCGCCGAAAGGCACTGGAGCGGCTGCCGATGGCGCTGTGCTGGGCACCGGGTGCGGCCATAAACTGGAGCCGTGGAAAAGGGGGCCGTCGACGCCGCCGTAGAGGGTGCCCGACGCAGGAACGCCCCCATGGCCAAAACCCGCGGTGATGTGGGGCGCCGGCGGAATGGCTGTACGCGCCGGCGGGGAGGAGTAGACCGGCAGCGACTCGCCCGTGAGCCATGCCGGTAACGGGGATGGCAGCAGCGGCTGCTGCGATGGCGGTGGCGGGGTCGGTTGCGGCCCTAGCAGGAATCCATGGATCCCGGCCACCATCCTGCCGAGGTCGAGAACAGCCGCCGTCAGCTGCTCGTTCGTCATGACGGCCACGGCGGAGGACGAGGAACCCGTGGTCATCGGCAAGGACAGCTGTGGCACCAGGGCCGTCGTGGAGATCGGTAGCGGCGGCACAGCGGTGGGGATGGTGGTGGAAGGCAGGGGCGGCGTGGTGGTGGAGGGCAGCGGCGGCACGGTCGTGGAGGGCGGCTGGATCGACATGGCGAAGTCCGATACCAGGTTGATATGCTGCTGCTCCCTGCCACGTACCGATCGGAGGTTGTACGAATGGACGATCGGAGGACGAGGCTTGAAGGCTGATCGGCGGCGAGGAGCCAGCGGCGAGGCACGAGGGAGAAGAGCGGATTGGCGCCGCGGCGGTGCTACAGTGTCGCGTTTACTGTTCACGCGATGTTTACTGTTCACGCGATTAGGGAGGGTGGCGGCTAGGGTTTGGAAACTCCCGGCTCCCTAAGGGAAGCCGAGCAATAATAGATTGCTCTTGCTTAATTATTTCTCAACCAACGTTACAAATATATAGCCTATTCAGATCCTAATTTAGGGAAATAACTAAACTATTTTAAGGAAATATATAAATAGATAATCAGCCCACTAACGGGCCTAGCGCCCACTAACGGGCCTAGCGCTGAGCCCGACATAACAACTACTAACTGATTTCACAGGATAAGTAGTGCATCCTAAGCTGAAATGCTGGCTGCATTCCATAAAAGGTACATATCTTCTCGCGGTGTTGGTCATGTTGGAGGGCAGGTAGAAAATGTTGAAGAGTTGGCCCATACGAGGAAATGTGATTCGTTTCCTAATCACTTCTCAATGGACACACTATGCATTTTTTTTCTTTGTTGATGGTTGAACCAACCAAAGACCCTTGCTGCAGCAACGGTGGTAACAGGACAACTATAGCAGAAGTGTACAGCAGCATCTGCAATTCAGCATTCTAAAATCAGAATATGATGATTATTTTTGGAGAAGGAATATTTTTTATAAGCAGGGATTGCCGCCTACTTTGTGGTAAAGGATGCAGCGGTACAAGCCTAACAGATCCTGTTTTAACTATGGTCAGATATGATGATACTGATGAAGCTGTGTTCTGTATATATACAGCGTCGACGCCCAGACAGTGTACCCACTGATGCAGAATGAGGGAATGTATGCGAAGATTGTCAGCAAGTAAATTCTCTTGTAAGTAAATCTCTAAACTTCACCAAGGACATTCATCTCTATAATTAAACTACATTCTCAACATGTCGCTGATCTGCCTGAATGAGCAGTTGTTTCGACAAGGCGCAGAACGCTTGCTCATATGCACATACGGAACACCTCGGGATTTGATTCTCAATCATGTGTGCTGAATGCAAAAGGATCCAAAACTACGGAAGAGATCAGGAACTGCAGGTTCAGCACTGTTGATGCATAGCTGAAGAATTTCAGGTTTCATGTTTCGGCCATTACTGATCTTAAACTCTGCAGGTAGCACATACCAACATGTGACGGACACTGACAATCTCGCACAGCAGGAGTCATTCAGTTGCACAGCACAACATTCAGCAGCCTCGAAGCAAATACACACGAGCAAGAATGGAATGGAGATGGATTCGCATAACCTCACCTCACCGCGCCGGTGGGCGGGCCCGCTAGCTCCTCTGCTCCGGTCCACATCCTACCGCGCTCGCGGTGCACCGGGCGCGCGTGCAGCCCCGCCCGCTACTCGATCTCCCCGGCGCTGCGGTGAGTTCGCCGCCGTCGCGTACGTAGGTAGGGTAGGGATAGCGCGACGGAACCAGGCGGCCAGTGTCGGAGAGGAAGCGGTTTCCGCCCCGCCGCTGTCAGGACGCGGGCCCTCCCTGTCAGCGAGCCGGGGAGGGCCCGAGACCTCTCGGCCTTCAAATACTCGCGCCTTCCCGGTGCGGACCAACTGTCAGAGGATCCCTGTCTCTGACGTGGCGTAACGGTGACTTAGTGACTGACATGTGGGCCCCTAGGAGCCGGGCCCGTGGGCCCTAACGAACTCGCCCTCCCCTGCTCCTGCTCCGCGCGGCGAGGGACAGGAACCCGCGACACGAGCCCGACGAATTCGCGCCACCCCCAGCTCCGGCTCCGGCTCGATCGCCGCTCCCACCGTCGCCGCCGCCGGGAGGAAGAAGGAAGCGAGGAGGAGGCGGCCGGTCGGTCGCCCTCTCGCGATCGGGGCTGGCGCGCGACGCGATCGATCAGACGATCACCCCCATGGACGTGTTCAACGGGGTGCGGTTCGTGCGCCTGCGGTGCTGCGCGCGGCGCGGCAAGTACCTGGCGGCCGACGCCGACGGGTCGAGCGTGTGCCTGACGGGGCAGCGCGGCGTGCACAACGCGGTGTGGGCGGTGCACCACGCGGCGGGGCCCGACGGCGGGCCGTGCGTGCTCCTCCGCGGCGCCTACGGGCGGTACCTGCTGGCCACCAGCGTGCAGGCCGGCACGGGGCCCTCCCACGGCGTGGTCACCGCGCAGGACGGGCTCGGCGGCGCCCCGCCGCCGCCCGGGATGCTGTGGCAGGCCATCCCGCGGCGGACCACCTTCGTCATCCGCAGCGGCACGGGAAGGTACCTCCGCGCCAACGGCCGGTACCTCCGGTGGCGAAGGGCCGTCACCTCCGCCGGCGACAATGGCAGCACCATGATGCAGTGGGACATCGAGAACGTGCCCATCCGGATGACCCGCCCCTGCATTCTTGATCCCACCTACCAGGTACGTACGTACGTACGGATCGCTTCCTGTCCTTCTCAATCGGAAGATGATGATCGTCATCATGTCTGCGACGAATGCGATGAACAGCTGACGCATGCGCGGCGGCGGCCGCTGACAGAGAGCGAGGTGGCGAGGCAGATCCGGTACGTGCGCGGCGAGACGGACGGGAGCGTGAACGAGGGAGCGTGGAGGACGATGCAGCTCAACACCCACAACCTGATGCAGCTGCGGCTCACGCTGGCGTGCCGCCTCGGCGCAAGCAGGGACGTCACCCGCACCACCCTCTGCGTCCGCGCCGGCCGCTATGCACACCTCAGCCCCCTGCTCGTCGACCTGCCCATCGGCAACGACCGCATCGACATTGTCATCCTCAACCACGGCACACCAGGTGGGTGAGGTTCACTTTCAGCTCACAATTCTCAGATCAGATCAGGCAATTACATGACAAAAAAGTTCTTCCCATCCCGGTGCTTTCTGCCAATAACATGACAAAGGATTGTGCTAAGTTGTAGTCCTACATATTTGTGCAAATAGAATTTCATAAGCTGCATGTGTCTTTAACAAATGCTTTCTGGTAAGTTTAACAGGGGTAGTGCAAATGGTTCATAATCTGCATCTGTCGTTGTCCTTTTAAGCACTTGATAGAGATTGTGCAAATGTTTCAGTCTTTCAGAAGCTGCACCAAATTAAATGCTGATGT
This sequence comes from Saccharum spontaneum, assembly GCA_022457205.1. Taxonomy (NCBI): domain Eukaryota; kingdom Viridiplantae; phylum Streptophyta; class Magnoliopsida; order Poales; family Poaceae; genus Saccharum; species Saccharum spontaneum. Next base: position 8,342,955 of record CM039613.1, read on the forward strand.
TTCCCACTGTTTCTCAATGATTTCAGCGGACAACGATTTGCGGTACCCAGATTTGCATGCTCCAAGAGTTTTAGATAGCAGCAAGGTCTCTGACAAATGAACAGCCAATCTGAACACATCTTACAGAGTTGACATCCCGGGGACTCTTTTTTTCAGTTCTCTTGGAGCGCTTGAATAAGAGCAGAAGAGTAGCTCAGTTCTCACATAACTTCCAATAGATGTTCTGACCTCAGCTTTACTCATCGGAGCCCATTTTGTCCTAAAACCAGGATGGTGTTGGTTTTGCTATGGTTTTGACAACGATCTGGACATCTTACTGAAACTAGTTACTGAACATATTCATAGAACAGGCAGTACATGGCTTTGACAGAGAATGTTGGCTTGAAAGACTGAAAGTACACCTTCCTCGCAATGTGACCCTTCTGCTGCTGATATGTTGGCCTACATCGAGTGATCTGTAAAATTATAATTTAACTTGGGAGTTCCAACAGACATCTTAGTGAAAAGGTGAAACAGAAATTGGTGTTTTTCAGTACTTTCGACAAAGAGCTTTATTGTAGTGTTTTCAGTAAACTCGGTACTTTTTTCCCTATGTATATTCTGCTGGTACAGATTAATTAACATGATTCCTTAGTAAAGATCTGCAATGGCTTCTATGAGAACCTTTATATTACTATGATTTTGCGTATGATCTGTTATTTGCATTGCGTTGGAAAGGTTTCTTTCTAAAGAAGTTTGGGGAGGGTTTCTAGGCAATGTGATTTTATAGACTCCTGAGAGCAAGTTATTTATTTATTTATTTATTTAGCAGAGCAATTCAGAGTGTACATTCATAGTTGTATCTCGAGGTACAGGCGTACAGCACCGGCACCCCATAGAATGGCCACAGTACATCGTAAAGTACATTGAACATTGGAGATTTCATTCAACAGAAAGCGTTACTGATCTTTTTTTCTTCGATTTTTAGGAACGATTGTAATGCATACTGAATATTTTTTTATGGGCAAAAATCAAGCCAAAGCAATGATTAGAGCTTAAGATGCACACAATAACATATCAAACTGGAAGGCAGTAGTACTTAATCAAAACAACGAGCATGAGCATGACCAATCTGAAACTGACAGACGCAGCCAGGACTGAAATGAAACAAGATACAGCGAAGAAATGATAGTAAGCAGACATGGTATTTCAGGAAACTGAAGCGACTAGGGTCGTTCGTCTCCCGGCAAGACGTCAAGCATCGGCAGTTGAGCATCGCGATCGATCACTTCTTCCTCGTCAGGAAGACATCTGAGAGCACAGTGTCCGAACGCAGCGCGGCCTTGAGAAGAGCGAGCCCCTGACGGCCAATTCCGAGAAAAAAAACGTGAGTTAATTAAAATTGACAGACACAGGCGACAATCCAGTCCAAGAACGAACCTCGTCGGTGCCGACGGTGACGAACTTCTCAGCGAGCTCGACGTCCTTGCCGGCGGTGAACTTGTTGATGAGCGTGATGCTGGAGATGGCCGACATGGGCGTGACCTCGAGCCCGTCGGTCACCATGTACGTGACAACCCCCTTGACGTACCCTCCTGCGCCCTCGTCGCCGCCCGCCGCCGAGGAAGAAGCCGCCGCAGCAGCTGCGTACGGCAGGACGAAGGCGACCTCGGTGGCCATGGGCAGCTTGCACTGCGGGCACTTGGTCCCGGCCTCGGCGGCGGCGGTGGCGCAGTAGCCCGCGCAGGTGTAGAGGCGAAACCTGGCGAGCGGAGACTCGCCGTCTCCGCCATCGCCGCCGCGGCCGCGGAGGAGGAGGAGCTCGCGGGCGTCCGGGTGCAGCACCTTGGGCTGCAGCAGGTCGGAGCGGTCCGTCCCAGGCTGCAGGTAGGACGCGCCCATGCGGTCCACGCTCTCGTACAGCCGGCCCACGCTGCCGTGCATGGTGCCCGCGGAGACGAGCTTCGCCACGGCGCCGATGGGGAGGGTCAGCAGGCTGAAGACGAAGTCGACGAACTCCTTGCCCGCCTCCGCGAACAGCACCTTCTTGGCCTTGTTGTCGATGAGGAGCTTGAGGGAGATCTTGGAGGACCCCATGGGTGGATCAGTGGATGGGTCGATCGGTCGGTCGATCTCGGGAATGAATGAATCGGGGTGCTGGTGGAGACGATGGAAACGGTGGTGGCGTCGAGTGCGCGCGTTTGTTTGGTTTTATAGCCGCGGGAACTGATGAAGATGAATCGCTTGAGCTGGTGGGATCGAAATCGAATTGCAGGAGTCTCCTTGGCTTCTGATGGTGGAGAAATCAAGACGATGTGTGGGAGCCAGCCAGCCAGCCGCGACAGTAATTAAGGTGAACACCACTATCTTCGTTCAACACGTGCAAAAGCAGCAGGGGGCATTGTGCTGAGCATGACGGAGAAAAAAAAAAGACGTAACGTTGCCACATGCATGGTGGAATAACTATATATTTTTTTATGAAAATAAACGCTAATGAAGCCATTGAGGCATGGTCACAAAAAGAGAAGCTACTGATTTTAGAGCAGCGCATGGGAGTTCAAATGGATGATAAATCGAAAGAGGTTGTCTCTAAACTTGGGAGGTGGTCTCATCCTAATCCAAAACTTTTTATTTTTCATTTCTTGATCTCTCCCGGATCTCAGCACTGGCTCCGACGGCCTTCAAGTTCAAATTGCTCTACAAGACAACATGACATTCTGACTTAGCGCTGATGTGGACATGTCGTATTCAGCCTAGTAACTAAACTTAGGACCTATCTAGCAGAGCTTCACCACCAGCTCTTGGAAGCTGGAGCTCTCACAGATGATTCTGCGAGATGGAGGTAAATAGTAGCTTCACCCGCCTCCAACCCGCACCCGTGGACCCCATAGTGCGCACATGTCACATTTGCCCCAGCCGACGTGAGGAAGAGTGTGGGGGGCACCGGGGCGTGTCCGTCAAGGCGCACACCCCCACTGCCTAGGAGCGTGTGTGGGCCATCGAGAGGGCGCACGACTGTCAAGGCGCACAACCACTGGAGCACTAATGTCGAGGAGGGTGCATGGGCCGTTAGGTGAGGGCGCATGAGTTGCGGTCATGGAATGGTAGTGGTCGCGGCTACCAAGATTCGAGAGAAAGAGAACTGAGGGAGGTGTCTGAAGAAAGAAGGAAAAGAAATGATCTAGAGAGAAGCAAGCGTATTGTAGATATTTGAGTAAAGTCCATCACCGGACCCTAAACTTGTACCGTTGTGTCACCCCGGTCCCTAAACTCGCAAATTGACCGTCTAGGTCCTCAAACTTGTTCATTTGTGTCATCTCGGTCCCTAAACTTGTTCGGCTGTGTTATCTCGGTCCCTAAATTTGGAAATCACCCGTTTAGGTCCTCAAACTTGTTCAATTGTATCGTCTCAGTCCCTAAACTTGGTTTTGAGTCTCATCTGGATCAAAACAGGGCGATCTAAAAACTCTATATCAAAAAATAATTCATAATTTTTTTTTCATATGAGCTCAAATGAAGACAAATTTTATATCAAAATTGTAGTCCTCGACGCGATCTACAACTTTGTAGTTGAAAAGTTTTTGACTCATCAATATGTCCAGGGGTATGGTAAAAATCTTTGACTCAGCGACAAAACCCCCAGAAGAGTACCAAGAAATCCTCGATATGCTCCAAATGTAATTTCGGTCTTGCACATACTATATACTCTTTTATGTCACTTTAATGTTATAACTCCATTTCTTTTTTTTGTTGAGCAGTGCTTGGAAAAAGTTCACCCGGAAACATAGTTATGGTAATTGGGTAGTGCCTTTGCAAATAGTCCAATGCCCAGTAAGTATAATAGCTAGGTCATCACATCTTTATTTAGTTCAATTCATTATTACCATACTTCATTGGTTGATGATGAATCTTTTTCTCGTAAAGTGGTGTCTGCAGTAGGGACCGGGGAACAACTTATGTGGATACTACATCTGCGAGTTCTTGATGGAGTACTCAAGGAGAACTCCAGAAGAGATCCTCAAAGTACGTAAAAAATATACATAATTTTTTTTGTTACCGTTGTGTTGATATATATAATCATATATATATTCATAATTTTCCTTTCATTAGAATTGAAGGATGATTGGTTGAAGCGTAGGGTCCTGCGAGAATAACCGATCAAAACAATTCAAGAGATATTGTCCGGATTTCTTATGGACCAAGTCATCGATCACAAGGGCGCATACTACTATGACCTTAAAGAAGTAATACCTAGAAGCCAAACGACGCAAAAAATCTCAATGACATGAGTAGTACAAGGTTTTTGTGACTTTATTGTGTACATATTCCATGTGCATGAACAACCTCTTTGTAATATTTGTGTATATTCATTTTCATACATTTTAGCTAGTGAGTTATGTATGTATAATGCTCGAATAGAACCTTATACGACGTACGTATATTAGCAGCGTAGAATTCGTATACGAAAAATCTAATCAAAACCCAAAAGAATTGAATCGAAAAGAAACTATAAAATGAAAGGGATAGAAATGGAAAAAATCCTTTAGTACCGGTTGGAAAAGCCAACCAGGACTAAATGTGCCAGCCCTGGTGCAACGTCCGGAGACACAATTAGTCCCGGTTGGTAGTACCTGGGACTAAAGGGGGGAGGGGGTGCTTTCAATCCCGGTTCAAGCACCGGGACTAAAGGGGGGGCCTTTAGTCCCGGATTTGCAATTCCGGTTGGGAAACCGAGACTAAAGGGGGTTTGCCAACGGATTGTAGCCCGGTCCTGCACTAGGGTAGCCAGCAAAACTGAATTATTGAACCCACAAAGATACAAACACAGTAACATTACATTGCAACAATGGCATACAAGTGTGGTTTATATTAGATGGTACTCAACCAGTCAATGTAGACATATACTTTTTTTTTGTAGTAACTAAAAGAAAGACAAAGATCACAATGGCATGGTTAAATTAGCTGCGGCACTGATAGATTGATAATTAACTTAGCCAAACACTCTTAGGTCAGACTTAGCTGCCAACATAGCATAGATTAACAACACAGATTGATATATAAGTAACATAACTGAAGCCAATATTTGATCGACATCATCTCATTTGGTGTTTCGATCGAAGCGCCCAACCAGCTGCGCCCGGTCGCACCACCCACCCAGACGCGTTCCAAGACGCGCCGAACCGATCGTCACCATCCGCTCAGTACGACAACGATCGGGCAGGCAGCATCAGAGGTCCGACGAAGAAACTCATTAACCCTAATCTGTTCGTTGCCGCCGCTCCATCCTATCGGGAGGTGCTAATGGCGGGCGGTGAATTCGGCAAGAGGTGGAGCCAGGCGGCCACACATCGCGGTGCCCCTTCTGATCGTGGACGTCATCGTGGCCGAGCCCCCCACGCCAACTCCCAAGGTCGCGGCCGCGACGATCAAGGCCGGGACCGTGGGCGCAGGGGTCGCGGCGCTCCACCACCTGCTGGAGGAAGCACCCAGCAGGCCGGCGCTGAGGGCCGAGGCCGTGGGAGGGGATTCCCCAAGCCGGCCAACAGCAGCGATCATGGGCAGGAGATGTCCTCTTCGACCATCGGCGCATCGGTGGCCGCGCGTGGTCAGGAGGATGTCGATGGGGGGACCGTCCAGCAGCACAACGGTGGCCGTCCTGGCGCCGGCAACACCTTAACGGTGGAACCTGGGGCGGTGGTCGATGAACAAGGCAACAACAAGAGGAAGCGGAAGGAACTGGCTGAGAAACGGGAGTGCTCCATCTGTACCGATGAACATTACACAAATCGGTGTCCGCTACTTCGTGGCCCCAAGCCGACGGTCGCCTACTGTGCCGCTGCGGAGGATGGGATGGGTTTTTTCCAAATACAGGCAGCAAGATACAATCAGATTGTGGACTCTTTTCAGGCGTCAGTCGCAGCCCTCATTACAGTGGAATCAGGTGATGTCCCTGCTCACTTGGTACAAGCTGAACTGGCTAGGATCATTCCAGTGCGTTGGGATTGGGAGGCGCAACAGCTGGGGGCAAAATCTTTTGTTGTCCCGTTTCCAAGCAAGGAAGAGCTAGATCGTATGATAGCTATCGGTACACTTACAACAAGGAACAAAGAAGGCACTATCGCATTTGCTGAGTTCGTTGATGATGTTCAACCCATAAGGTTATTGGAGCATGTATGGGTGACAGTTACTAAGGTACCTAGGGCACTTCGTTCTTTTCTTCCACTTTGGGCAGTTGGGACCATGATTGGGGCCACACAGAAGGTGGATATGATACACCTTCGGGCGACTGGACAGGTTCGCATCCTGGTGGCAGTTTTTGATGTGAAAAAGATTCCAAAGTTTGCTGATGTTTGTTTTGGCAGTGGTATTTACCGCCTGCTTTTTAAGCCTGATGAAGTTGTACAGATTGATCCAATTGATCCGGAGGATGATGGTCTGTTGGGTGATGGTGATAAGGATCTTGATGGGGGCGACCGTGAGATGGAAGATGCGGAAGCTCATAATCCCCAAAACCCACAGAATAATACTAAAGCTTCTGACAAAACATCAGCACCTCCACAGAATTTGCCTCCTCAAAAGCAAGCTGCTTTGGTGGAAGAGGCCCTGGATCTGGCATGCACGCAGCTCATTAATGAGATCAGTATCAGAGTCATGCTAGAGTCAGAAGACGGGGATAAGAGGAAGACCTATTCTCCTCCGACAGTTGAAGAATTGGCTGATTTTAATAAGCTTGTTGATTCACCTAACAAAATCAATCCTTCTTCTGTTTTCTTGTCTTCGCCGGCGACATCGACAGATCATGCTGACTTGGGGGGCTCTACATCACCTACCGCCCCCTTTCTCGCGTTGGAGTCCGGCGTGGCCGCACCGACCTCGGGTGACTCACTGCCGGGCTATCCTAGCCCGATGGTGGATCCACTGGCCGGGGAGCCCTCTACTCCAGCAACCGCGTCGGACAAGGCAGTTGGGGGGTAGGCGTGGGGGGTACTTCATCAACCGAACCCCTATGCATGCTCCCTGACGCTTCTACGCAGAGGGGTGTTATACTTCCACCTCCGAAGCTGCCAGTGGCCGCGCAGGCTGTTGGCGAGGGCAGCGCCTCCCTCTACCACACCCCAGCGCCGGCCATTGCTGAAGATCGCGAAGACAGCATGGGTGGCGAAGCTCTGAGCCGACCAGACAGCCCACCCGTGTCTCCCATGACTGCGGTGGGAGACCCTGGGGTTGCAGTGGCACTAGCTGGCTCGGGGGGTCCTTCACCGGCACCTACCCCCCAAGCTGGCACGGACTTCTCAGCAGGATCAGAGGACGCTGGAGCCCTCCTACCGGCTGCTCAGGCCTCACCGACGCTCATGGCAGGGGCGGCGGAGCTGCAGGCGGCTGTAGTTCAAGCCTCACCACCTACGACACCGACTGCGACTTTTACAGAGAAAGTGATCATATCAGTGGATACTTCTACCTTGGCAGTTGGGGAATTGGCGCCTGCAGTTACAGCAGCGCCCTTCAAAGCACCACGTCGCAGCTCCAGGAATGCGGCATTGGCGGACGTCCATACCCTACAAAAGGCTGAACGGTTGGCAGCAAAGAAGAACCTTGAATTCACAGGTAACTCTTTCACTAGCTTTCCAGATTCCAAAATTTTATCAAACCTTGGTAGGGTAGGCATCAACCTAGGTACCTCAGATGTAGTTTCAATCAAAAACTTAGAGGTAGACAGGTTAGTTTTATGTGCTAATACAAAAAAAGGTTGTGCTAAATCTAAACTCCCCAATCTTGAGAGTGATGATGAGCAGGATGACCTAATTGATGCAATTCTCAGCCACGCCAGTGGAAATCCAAATGAGAATTTGCTGGAGGAGGAGAATGATCAAATCATTGATCTCTCTCCACTCCGACGGAAGAAAAAATATAATAATGCCAAAAATACTTTTAATGGCAAACTTCCCAAGAAGCCAAAGACCCCCTCAAAAATTATTATAAAATGAAGGGAGTTTTCTGGAATAGCAGAGGTCTAGGAGACTTGGCTAAACATAGGTTTTTGGCTGAATTAGTTAAGGAAGAGCAAATTAATTTTATTGCTCTATCCGAAACAGGTCGGGACTCATTCCCGGATCATGTTGTCAAAAATTTTTGTGGGGGACATGATTTTCTTTGGCACACCATGGCACCCCACGGTAGATCTGGGGGCATCCTGCTAGGTGTGGACCTGAATGTTTTTGACATTGGAGCTATTACTAAGGGAGATTTTTATGTAAAATTCACCCTAAGAGTCAAATCAAATGACTTCAAATTTGTGTTATATACAGTATATGGCCAGCACAACTCCAGAATAAGAGTGCTTTCTTAGTAGAACTCGCCAACACGTGCTCCAAAGAAACCCTTCCATATATGATAGGAGGAGATTTCAACATAATGCGAAGCCCAGAAGATAAGAGTTCTGGGGACTTCGACCCTAAATGGCCAAATCTTTTTAATGCTGTTATTGAATCTCTAGATCTTAAGGAGATCACAATGGTAGGCCGTCAATACACATGGGCGGGGCCAGGGGATAATCCAACTTTTGAAAAGTTAGATAGAGTTCTCGTTAGCACGGAATGGGAAATCATGTTCCCATTGACAACAGTAGAACCTAGGGATAGGAATATCTCTGACCACACACCCCTAGTGCTTAACACAGGTGCTTCAACCCACCAGACTCACAATTGTCCTTTCAAATTTGAGAGGGGATGGTTGATACGAGATGGATTTTATGATATGGTTGCAAATATTTGGCAATCTCCATGCTCTGGGTCAACCCCTCTTGAACGTTGGCAATTCAAGATCCGCAGACTCCGACAATATCTAAGGGGCTGGGCCAAACACACGGCAGGGTCATATCGAAAAGAAAAAAAGACTCTGTTAGCTGTTTTAGACAGTCTTGATAAGAAAGTTGAGATCTCTCCCTTATCTGATCAAGAGATTAATCTGAAGCATTATCTAAAAGAATGTTTAGTTAACCTTCTGAGAGAAGAGGAACTAAAATGGTATGAGAGAGCCAAAGTTAAAACCCTCTTGGAAGGGGATGCTAATACTCGGTTCTTTCATCTAGTCGCCAATGGGAAACATCGCAAGCAACATATCTATAAACTTGAAAATGATCAAGGTGTTGTGATCGGTGATGATCATCTCAAAAGTCACATTACGACTTATTATAAAGAACTCTTTGGCCAGCCGGATAATTTCAATATCTCCCTTAGGGAAGACCAAAACCTGGATATCCCACAGGTATCACCGGAGGAAAACAACATCCTCATTATCCCGTTCACTGAATCTGAAGTGAGGGAGGCTGTCTTCCAAATGGAGCATAATAAAGCTCCAGGGCCGGATGGTTTTCCTGCAGAATTTTATCAGGTGTTCTGGGGAGTCATCAAGGATGATCTTCTACCCTTATTTGCTGAACTGCATAGGGAGGCTCTTGATCTCTACAGTCTGAATTTTGGTATTATTACCTTAATCCCAAAAGTGAATAATGCCATACAAATTCAGCAATACAGGCCAATTTGTGTTCTTAATGTGAGTTTTAAAATATTCACTAAAGTGGGCACAAATAGGCTTAATATGGTAGCTAAAACGGTGGTGAGGCCAACGCAGACTGCCTTTATGCCAGGAAGGAACATAATGGAAGGGGTCGTTATCTTACACGAAACCATCCATGAACTTCACACCAAAAAGAGAGACGGTGTCATTTTCAAAATTGATTTTGAAAAGGCATACGACAAAGTGAAGTGGTCTTTCCTACAACAAACGCTACGAATGAAAGGTTTCTCCCCCAAATGGTGTCGATGGGTTGAAACTATGGTCACCGGAGGAAGTGTGGGAATCAAAGTCAATGATGACGTTGGACCCTATTTCCAGACCAAACGTGGACTCAGACAAGGAGATCCAATGTCACCAATCTTATTCAACATCGTTGCCGATATGCTAGCTCTTCTGATTAACAGAGCAAAAGCCGATGGTCAGATAAGAGGTGTCGTCCCCCACCTTATAGATGATGGTTTGTCCATACTACAATATGCAGATGACACAATTATCTTTATTGATCATGACCCAGAACAAGCACAGAATCTGAAACTGTTGCTTTGCGCTTTTGAGCAGCTATCTGGGCTAAAGATCAACTTCCACAAGAGCGAAGTCTTCTGCTATGGTGCTGCTAAAGAGATGGAATCCTTTTATACTAGTCTCTTTGGATGCAACGCAGGGGAATACCCCTTCAGATATCTAGGGATCCCAATGCACCATAGAAAACTCCTGAACTCTGATTGGAGAAAGGTGGAAGATCGTTTCAAACAGAAACTCTCTTGTTGGAAAGCAAAATACCTGTCATATGGGGGTAGACTAGTTCTGCTTAATTCAGTCTTAAGCAGCTTACCTATGTTTATGATGTCTTTCTTTGAGATCCCTAAAGGGGTCATTAAAAACCTAGATCATTATAGATCAAGGTTCTTCTGGCAAGGCTCCTCTGATAAACATAGATATCGCCTTGCCAGATGGGACATCCTTTGTCGTCCCAAGGACCAAGGAGGATTAGGTATCCTAAATTTACAATTGCAAAATAAATGCCTTCTAGCCAAATGGCTGGTTAATCTTCTAAACACAGAAGGCATATGGCAATCTCTTTTACGGAATAAATACCTAACCTCCAAGAGCCTAACTCAGGTGGCAGCCAAACCCAATGACTCTCATTTTTGGAGAGGCCTCATGCATATCAAAGATGAGGTGCTGGCTAATGGTTCATTCGATATTAAAGATGGAACCAACACTAGGTTTTGGGACGACACATGGGTAGGAGATAAGCCTCTGAAAGTTAAATATCCATCTTTATATAATATAGTGCGGGAACCTCATGCAACCGTCTCAAAAGTGATGACTACTAGCCCACTAAGCATCTCTTTTAGAAGGGCTCTGGTGGATAATAAACTTACAGAATGGCTTAGTTTAGTAGCACGGATATCAAATGTCGCATTGGTGGAAGGTTCGGATTACTTCAGATGGAGTTTAACCAAATCTGGTTTGTTCTCTGTCCGCTCAATGTATCTCTATCTTATAGATACACAAACACCATTTCGTCATAGGAAGATCTGGAAGATAAAAATTTTTCTAAAAATTAAAATCTTTCTTTGGTTCTTGCAAAGGGGTGTCGTCTTAACCAAAGACAACCTCGCTAAGAAAAATTGGAAGGGGAGTCAAAAGTGCATCTGCTGTAATGGGAATGAAACTATCCAACATTTGTTCCTAGACTGTCCTCTTACCAAAATGATTTGGAGGATTATCTTTTTTGCTACTAGTTTGACCCAACCTAGATCAATCAGCCACATGTTTAGTAGTTGGCTGACTAATTAAAATAAAAGGATTAGAAATTTGATTTGGGTGGGGGTGGCTGCCATGTTTTGGGCTATCTGGAGATGCCGTAATGATGTTGTTTTTAATCAAATGAAATCTAACTCTATTATGCAGGTAATTTTCAGAGGAGCGTACTGGTTACGCTCTTGGGCCCAGCTGCAGCGTGATGAGACAGCCAAGGACGCGCTCTCAACGATGAGCAAGAAATTGGAAATTATTGCTTTAGAGATATCCAATAAAAGATGGAAACATTTATTTTGTTTGAACTAGCGTCCTGGTCGATCTATAAGACTATGGCTTTCTCTTTTTTTCCTCTAAAACTTTGTAATAATAGGCTGTGTACATCCTTGAATGTAGAGGCCGGATATTTGTTTTATCCATTATCTAAAAAAAAATCTCATTTGGTGTTCGGATTCTGAACAACCTCCTTCCCTTCCTCCTCACTCTCATCGACGTCAGACCAAAACGTAACACGAGGGTCATCCCTCAAGTTAGGTATATCGAGTGTCTTAACCCACTCCAGGTGCTCGAGCAACTCCTTGTCCATGATGAGGTCGCCGTTCTCGTCCAGCCCCGCCGGTTTGTGCTCGAGCAATTGCGGATCCTGCTTGTCGATGACGAGGTCGCCGACGACGAGGTTCCTGTTCTCATCCCGCCCTATGTAGACCCAATCGTCGCCGTCGTCGTCACATCCGTCGACGGCCATCGAATCAGAAGGCGTCTCGGCCGCTTGCCTTTTGGTAGTGCACCCATGCATCCTCACCGGTCGGCACGGCCGACCCATCCGCCTTCCTCTTGGTGGACGACCCCTTCAGCATCTGGCCCTCCCACACACCGACATCGGCTGCCGCCCAGGAGCAGCAAGGCTGCAGTGGAACAGACGACGCTGCCTCGCCGTAGGCAGCTCCATCACCGGCCATCACGAGATCCGATCCGATTCGCAACTCGATCGCCTTCACGAGACGAGAGAGATCTTCTGGCGGATATATATGATGACGAGTCGTCGACCTCCCCAAGAGCCCAGTTCCTGTTCGGCCATCGTTCGTCCGGCGCCAACACACGTTCCGAGTCTAACACGAGGTCCACTTTCTGTTTTTCGTTTTTTTTTCTTACTCCGCAACGATGCTGTTAGCTTGATTTGGAGCGAAGGAGTTTTCATTTTTCCCCCTTTTTTATTTTCTATTAATTTTTCTTCTATGAACAATTTTTCCGATTTAGATATTTGTCCGAAATAAGTTATGTAAAACAAAATTGCTAGATAATAAAAACTTATATGTATAAGTTATGCTATTTATAAAATTTATTATTTATTATTATATAAAAGCTGTGTCAAAAAACTCATAATAGGTCAAGCCCCTATCTCTATCTACACCTTAAAAAACTACTACTGTCATCGTCGTGTGCATAGATTAATGGCTTCGCTCCTGCTGACTTGACTTGGACACCCGTAGGCACACAACTTGACTTGGACAGGAAGGGGCTCGATGTTAGGGCCATACTCGCTCTAGAACAAAAGAATTGGCATGCACGTGGATTATTTTGAATATGATAAAAAAGCCTAAATGCATTTGAATAGTTTAGGTTCCCAATGTAAAATCGTTTCATATTGATATTATTTTCTAAAAATAAGTAAATCCTTCAAGGTAGACGTGGACAAAAAATCGTGACTTTCGTGTAACGTATGGCCATATATCTAGTAATAGTTTAGAACGAAATTTGGGCTATAAAGATTAGTAGAAAAGTTATTATAATAAAATGTATATAAATTACATAAAAATCTATATTAAAAATTATCATAAAAATATGGTGATAAGTTTTGTTTGCAGAAAGTTATACATAAAAAGTTACGAGTGATACCTTTGCAGCTTTCTAATCGCGCAACTGTGCGGGTCATGTAGCGAGTACATTCTTCTTATGAGATTCGTTACTATAGTTCTGTTGTCCATCTCCTGACATCGGGATTTGTTCTCATCCGTGGTGAGCATCTCCAAGAGTACCACATATCTCTTCTCCATTCATGTTTTTTGGAAAAAAAGAGAAAAACTTATCTTTAAGAGTACCTCATATCCCTTTCTCATCTTTTGGCAATTGGCAAACAAGCTGACATTGTGCGTAAAAATGTGTGCAACCTTTCTTGCGCGCATCGCTCATCCCCGCACTGTTTTCTCGGTTAATCTAAAGGAAGAAGGGTGTGGAAAAGAATAGAGAGTAGAAAAGGGTTCCTGATGTAAATGTACGAGAGAGAAAGAATATATAAAAGTAGTTACAATAATTTAGAAATCGTAGAGGATTTCTGATGTAAAATTGTCTTCTATGTTTTAGAGTGGATCATTGAAAACTCTTGGAGGTGGTCTTCTTTTTTTTTCCTTCCAATACATTTTTAGGAGTTGCAAAACTACATGTTTTTTGGAGGAAAAAATAGGATACTCTTGGAGATGCATATGCCAATCATTTGGTCCGAGTATTCAAATTATAAGCTGTTCTATCTCTTTTAGTGTACTTTTTTTCCTATGCATCTAGATATAGATCATCTCTACTCCATTCATTCTTTTTCACATGTCACGTTAGGTAAAACATAAAAATATTTAACTTGGAACAAACCTACAACATGTAAATAAAACACAGATACAGTGGTACATAATAAAAAAAATTGAAAAGCTATAAGAATAAAAAAAATTGAAAAGCTATAAGTACTTAGCTAGGCCATTCTCGGCGTGGAGTTTTATCAGAATTACATTTATATTTAATAAGTTGGCACAAAGCATTTTTTAATGGTGTGACGCTGGTTTTAAGATGAGAGAGAAGAAATAAGTTTTATAGAGGTTAAACTTTCTTGACACAATTTCTAGTCTAGTTTTCTATGATTCATTAAATTAAATGTTTATAAAACCAAATAATAAAACTTATTTCTTGTATGTTTCGTCCTTGGTTCATTTATTTTATATGACATGGCAGTTTTAAAAACAACGCCATAAAATTCCTCGCCCGCTGAGATTTGTGGCCTTTTGATTCTAATTTGAAATGGAGTAATTAATACTGTACATTAGAAGTTGCACCGCATCCAGTAGGCAAAGAGACCGTTCTGCTGGGTTGCATCTCATCCAGTAGGCAAAGAGACGACTGCAGTTTTAACAACGCAAACGATTCAGCTTTGAGAAACTGATGGAAATTAAGCTGCAAATCTCTCCATCTCCCTGACCATGTTCGTCCATGTTCTTGTATAAGAGCACCGTGTCTTCCTTCCAAGAACCACCAAAACAAAACCAGCATCTTCCTCCGACGCCGATCCGATCCATCCATCACCATGGCTCCCTCCAAGATCTCGCTGAAGCTGCTGGTGGAGACGAAGTCGAAGCGGGTCCTGTTCGCGGAGGCCGGGAACGACTTCGTGGACTTCGTGTTCAGCCTGCTCACCCTCCCCATCGGCGCCGTGGCGAAGCTCGTGTCGGCGGGCACCATGCACGGCAGCGTGGGCCGCCTGTACCAGAGCGTGGACCACATGGGCGCCTCGTACCTGCTCCCGGGCGCCGACAAGGCGGAGCTTCTGCAGCCCGGGGTGCTGCACCCGGACGCGCGCCACCAGCTGCTGCTCCTGCCATCTCCTCGCGCAAACGCCGCAGCCGCCACCACCAACGGCGCCGGCGGTGGCGAGGCGGAGGCGGAGGCGGAGGAGGAGAGACAGCCGCGGCTGCCCAAGTTCAAGCTGTACGCGTGCGCCACCGCGGGGAAGTGCGTGACGGTCACCATGGAGCGCGACGCCGCGTGCCCGAAGTGCAAGCTGCCGATGGCCACGGAGATGACGTTCGTGATGCCGACCGCCGCGCCGAGGGCCGCCGGTGCTGGTAAGGGCGGGAAAGGCGGCGTGGATGACGAGGAGGAGCGCGGCAGCGGCGGGTATGTGAAGGGGCTGGTGACGTACATGGTCACCGACGGGCTGGAGGTGACGCCCATGTCGGCGATCTCAAGCATCACGTCAATCAACAAGTTCAGCACCGGCAACGACGTGGAGCTCGCCGAGAAGTTCGTCACCGTCGGCATGGACGAGGTTCGTGCTGTCGTGCATGGATTATATTGCGTGCTCCTGTCTGCATTATCAATTTTCTATCATGTCCCGCTACCTGATCCTGAATTTGTTCTGATCATCTACGTGTCTGGCGGCAGGGGCTGGGCCTGCTGCGGGCGGCGCTGAGCTCCGACACGGTGCTCTCTGACGTGTTCCTAGCGAGGAAGAAGTGAAGGCGCTGATCCATGCCATGCCATACTTGTCTTCACGCTGAACGAACACGCTGTGGGTCTTCAGTTCAGTTGACAATAGTGTTCGTGCTGCAGACTCCTGTTCAGCTACTTGCCACCCTTGTTTTTTTTTCCTATTTCAACGAGCGTTCAGCGTGACAAATAAATGGAAATTTCAGCAGCAAATTCAAGCGCGATGCGTGTCGTTAGTTCATACTCCCTCCATCCCAAATTATAAGACGTTTGACTTTTTTGACATCAAGTTTGACCACTCGTCTTATTCAAAAAATTGTGCAAAATATCAATTCTTTTATCGTGGCTTGGTATATTAATAAAAGTTCTTCAAGAATGACTTAAATTTGACTATGTTTGTACAAATTTTTTGAATAAGACGAGTGGTCAAACTTGAGGTCAAAAAAGTCAAATGTCTTATAATTTGGGATGGAGGGAGTAGCTTCTGCGTATACTCATGCGTGGCTGGGTTCGCTTCACTATCCAAGTTCTACCTGCACTCAACTTATTTCTACTTGCTGATGCAGTGCTCTGTGCATAAGCCATCAGTCAGGATGGTGTGCTTTTTTCTAACAAAATACTAAGTCAGGATGGTGTTAGTGAAGACACTGAACGAGCAAGACACTGTAGCTACATGGCTTTGATTGATAGAGCAGTGATTCCTCTTTGCTGCTGATTTGTAGTTTTGCTGTATTTTAGGTGTCTGCATTCTTAGGCAACAATCTTAAGACAATCAAGATAACTCACAAGAGATCATTACCAGTTTTTTTTCTAATAGTCACAAGCATTGTCAAAACTATCTTGTATGAACAGCAATGACAAAATCTGTCCTTTTTTTTAGAGAAAGGGGTCGCTGCTCCCCCAGCCTTTTAGAAGGCTTAAACGCGCGGGGCCTCGGGTTCGAACCGGGCGGCCGGCCTTACACTTGGAGAGCGGGGCCTCGGGTTCGAACCGGGCGGCCGGCCTTACACTTGGAGAGCCAGACCAAACGAGCTAACACTCGTTCCCAAATCTGTCCATTTTCAGTCAAGCTCGTTGGAGAAAAATTTACAAGTGGTATTTAACTGCTGTGCTTCTTCCCAATGCGAGCGTTGAGGAGATAAACGGCTGCATGTCACATTTGCCAACAAACAATGCATTCATTTCTCACTCAAAAACAGAGGCATGGAGGCCTCCCATCTTCAACCTTGACGATCCAGCTTCCGAGAACTGTGAAACCTCCCCGTCTCCCTCCAGCTCAGCTCCTGCTTGCTCTATAAAAGCAGACGAGACCAACTGACCAAGCCACTTCTTGCTCATCCAAGCTCGGAACCCACACACAAACGCGAAAAGCAGCACCACCAGCTAGATAGCAATGGCCTTTGTCAAGACCATGGTCTCGCTGAAGCTCCTCGTCGACAACAAGACGAAGAAGGTGCTGTTCGCGGAGGCCGGCAAGGACTTCGTCTTCAGCTTCCTCACTCTCACCATCGGCACTGTGTGTCCAAGCTCGTCTCGGCGGGCACCATGCACGACAGCGTTGGCCGCCTATACCAGGGCATGGACCGCATGGGCGCGCCGTACGTGCAACCCGGCACGGACAAGGCGGACCTGCTGCAGCCCAAGGTGCTGCAGCCGGACGGCCGCGACCCTGCTGCGGCTGCTGCTGGCCAGGCTCAAGGTGTACAGCTGCCCGGGCCGCTGCGTGACTGTCACCGTGGAAGCCGGGGCGGAGTGCCCCCAGTGTAAACAGCCGATGGCCGAGGAGATGGCCTACGTGCTGTCGTCCGCGGCGCCCAAAGATGGCGGTTTGTAGGCGCGGCAAGGCCGGCGGCATCGCACCAGAGCCGAGGGTACGTGAAGGGGCTGGTGACGTACATGGTGACCGACGGGCTGGAGGTGACGCCCATGTCGGCCATCTCAAGCATCACGCTCATCAACAAGTTCTGCGTCGGCAAGGACGTGGAGTTCGCCGAGATGTACGTCAGCGTCGGCATGCACGAGGTTCGTTGTTCGTTGATTGGATTGCCCGGCCACCCCTGCAACTAGAAAACTAACTATTTAGTCGGCCGTTCTTGCCGTTGATTCTGGATTCTGACTGACAGACGACTTATGTTCTTCTTTCTTGTTGGGTTGTCTTGCTGCCGTCGACCATCAGGGGCTGGCTCTTCTCAAGGCGGCGCTGTGCTCCGACACGGTGCTTTCTGACGTATTTCTGGCGAGGAAGAAGTGAAAGTGATGGAAATGCTGATGCACGTGCACTGCCCGTCAGAGGACGTTTAGTTACTTGATTGTCTGGAACCATGATGAAGGCAACCATGCTCGCTCTCGAGCTTGCCGACATTGTATCAAGCCATGATTTTCTAGAGGGGTTGATCCCTAAGGTTGCTAGAGGCCATCATTTTGTCAAATTTATTTCACAACTGTTAGATTCATTAAGGATTTCTTTCTATGATTTTGGCAAGATCATGTCTCATGTATGCCTATGGAGTGCCTACTATACAGTGACTGCCCGCCCGATTCATTCAACGAACAGTCAAGGCAACGTGGAGGCCAGGATAGTGTGCTGATCACGCCGACGACGACTTAGGAGTTATTTGGTACTACTCCATAAACTTCATTATAGAGCAGCTCCACAAAAAACTGAAGTTCGTGGAGCACCTCTTTAGGTGCTCTCATAACTCGACTCTTTATCCTCGAAAAGAGTACGTGGAGCTGAAACGTTTGATTAAAAAACATAAAGTAGAGCAGAAAAACGTACAGCGAAATAGTTCCAAACACCCCCATAGACCATCGTGGCAGCTTGTTTGCCATGGAGTCTTGACACTGCACTAGCGTATTTAGGCACAACACCAACCACTGCCTCATGCACCACCACCTTATTCCTCGCGAGTCACTGGTACTGATACAAGGAATAAAGTTATTTGACTAAATTTGAAAAATAAACTCGTCTGCACCTGTGTTCCTTCAGTGTAGTATGTGCTGCATACTCCTGTCCGTGTTCCTTCAGTCCTACAGTGTATTTGCTGCATGTCACGCTATGTTCCTTCAGTGCAGTACGTGCTGTATACTCCTGTCTGTCTGTGTTAAGCGTGCCAAACAAATGAAAATTCACCAGCAAATTCAGGTGATGGGTTCCATCACCTCTACCTCTTTGAACCCATCACCTCTAGCTTTTTGCGTATACATGTTCAAGTCCACACGTGCGTGCATATCCAGGTTCGCATCACTGGATTTCGTTAGCTCTGCTCTGTAAGCAGGACCAGCAGCGGAGCCAGCACGGGGGGTGGGTGGGGGTGGGTTGCCTGGCTCTAGCCGCTCTACCGCCGTGATTCCGACAGAGCCCCCTAAGCTCATCCTACAAATTTGAGGAGGAAGAAGAAGGAAAGGAGGGGCGGAAGGAAGAAGAAGAGGAAGCAGCACACCCCCACCCCCCTCATTCCTGCCTCCGCCACTGAGCAGGAAGGTCATACGTGTTACTGAAGGCGCTGGCATGGACTAGCAAGACACCGCTAGGGCTCCCCCAACGCTGAAACTAAACCAACATAGTTTCTATTATGTATATTAATTATCACCTTGTTACGTCATCAATTTTGCTGACATAGCCCTCTTTCATAACTGTTTGATCTTGTCATCGTTTAATATGAGCCTTCCGTCGTCCGAGATCTTACTCTCCCTCGTTGATAACCGTTCGATCTAGACGTCATGCTATATGAGTCATCCATCATTCGTTATTTTACATGTAAGATGTAAGACTCCTATTTAAACTCAAATACATAATAGGACATGTGTCCTCTAAACATATCTGAGAAGATGACGATATGAGTCCAGTTTGATCCCGCATGGGTGTCAAGGAGACGTTGATACGAGTCCGGTTGCATCATGCATGGCCTAGAGCAGACCATGATATGAGTCATAGGACGCCTATTAGGACAGCACACGTTACGGCTTGCCACATGTCCCACTTTTGTCACGTTCAGGGGGTGTTTAGTTCGTCCCTAAAATTTTTTCATCCTGTTACATCGGATGTTTGGACAGAGTAGTAAATGTAGACGAAAAAATAACTAATTACACAGATTGCGATAAATTTGTGAGATGAATTTTTTAAGCCTAATTAATCCATGATTTGACAATGTCGTGCTACAGTAAACATGTACTAATGACGGATTATGTGGCAAGCTATACAATTAGTTTTTTTATTAGTATGTTTCCAGGTGAGCTATGTAATTAGTTTTTTATTAGTATTTGAACACCCTTTCTGACATCCTATGAAATATTCGATGTGACATCCCAAAATTTTTCACCCCAGAAACTAAACACCCCCTCGATCTTTATTCATGAATTGTTTTCTCCTTGATTCGACCTTCACATGACAGATAACATATGCTAACTAAGCACCAGGAGTTTCTTTAAAAATATTTACTGAATCATTCAACATTCCAAATTTCCTAAATATGCAGTTGAGGCATCTTAACGAACAAACGATTTAGGGGGTGTTTATATCCAGAGACTAAATTAAAGTTAGGAGGTGCCACATTCGGTGTCACATAGGTTTTCCGGTACTAATCATAAAACTAATTATAGAAGCCGTGACTAATTCGCGAGACAAATCTATTAAGACTAATTAATCCATAATTATCACATGTTTACTGTACCACCACATTGTCAAATCATGGACTAATTGGTCTTAATAGATTCAACTCGCAAATTAGTCTCAAACTGTTCAATTAGTTTTATAATTAGTCTATATATGTTTAATAATCTAAATTACTATTAAAATATACGATGTAGCAGGGACTAAACTTTAGGAGGGGGAAACCAAACACCCCCTTAAGTCTTGTTTTATACGACACGATCAAATCAATCAATCACTTGCCATCTATCTTTATTGTATATCGACAATTCAATTAACATTTCAACTGCATTTGAAATAGTTTTTACGGACACGAGGAAAAAGAGAAACAATTTCTACATAAGAGGAAACCGAGTCCTCACGCGTATCAAATGCGTGAAGAAACCATCCGAGACACGTTGGGTGGAGGAGGCACATTTCTAACCTCTTTCTAGATCAGCTGCACCAAGCGAGACCGTGATCCGCGCGCTATTGCTCTGATCCCCTGACCCTGCACGTGCGAAGGAGGCCGCCCCAAGCGTTGCTAGTTCCCGTTGTCCGCGCGCTCATCGTCTGTTCTCCCACATGAAGTCTGTCCGGACCTCAATCTTGCGTCTCAAAATAAATGCACGTCTCATGTATCATCATATTGAGGAGTCAAACATTTCTATGTTTAAGCAAATATATAAAAAATTTATTAATATTTGTGACGTGTAATAAATATTGTTAGATTGGTTGTGAATATACTTTCACAATAAAATTATTTAGAGATACAAATATTGATATTATTTTCTACATATTTAGTCAAATTTTAAAAACAAAATTGACTTCTCAATAAGCGTAGGCCCATTTCATACCCTCCGAGAAAATTTAATTTGGAATAAATCTAGCAGTACTGCCGTGCTTTTTCCAAATGCAAGCAACGGTTGCATAGCCGCCTGGCACATTTGCCAACAAAGAACGCATTTATTTCTCACTCGCAGGCCATGGAGGCTACACATCTTCCAACCCTGACGATCCAGCTTCCGAGAACTGAACATGAAACCCGTCTCCCTCCAGCTCACCTCCTGCTCGATCCTCTATCTATAAAATCAGCGACGACCACAGCAGCGTTCGTCTTGCTCATCCCAACTCCATCCGAAGTTCCAAACCCACTCACAAACACAAGAAGCACGAACCACCACCTAGGTACTAGGTAGCGATGGCATCTTCCGAGTCCGACGAGACGATCCCGCTGAAGCTCCTCGTCGACAACAAGACGAGGAAGGTGCTGTTCGCGGAGGCCGGCAAGGACTTCGTCGACTTGCTGTTCGCCCTCCTGAGGCTCCCTATCGGACTGATGCTCGCGGCCCAGCAGCATCACCCGGCACCATGCAGCACGGCAGCCTCGGCCGCCTGTACAAGAGCGTGGACGTCATGGACGCCTCCTACTTCCTCCCCAACACTGACAAGGACGAAATTCTCTACCCCGATCTGCCGCCCACGGACCACAATTACGTGAACGGGCTGGCCAATTACATGGTGACCGACGGGCTGGAGGTGACGCCCATGTCGGCCATCTCTAGCATCACGCTCATCAACAGGTTCAGAGTCGGCAACGACGTCGACCTCGCCGAGAAGATCGTCGCCGTCGGCGAGGACGAGGTTCGTTCGTTCGTTCGTCGATTGAATTGCAGGCCACCCCCCGCAATTAACTAACGTTCTTGCTGGTGATTCTGACTGACAGACTTAGACTGTTCTTTTTTGTTGGGTTGCACTGCCGTCGACCGCCAGGTTTCAGCTCTCATCATGGCGGTGCTGCGCTCCGACACCACCGTGCTCTCCGATGTCTTTCTGGCGAGGAAGAAGTAAAACTGATGGAGATGCCGATGCACTGCGCGACCGTCAGAGGACGTTGTAGCTAAGCTAGTCTCCACTTCTGCTTGTCAAATTGTCGATCTGTCTGGTGCTAATGTGATGCTTCATGCTTGTGTCCGTTTAGTTCCCAAAAAAAATTGTGTACTTGATATCATGTGTACGTTTATCTGATATTCTGATCTGTGTGTTTGCGGGCTGCTGGAGCGTAAATGACATTTTTTTCGTGAACATACGCCGGGGCGCAAGTGTTTCCTTAAGAGAAAAGAAGTGAAACAATACACAGTCGAGACCTATGAGTAGCACGGAAGTGCAAAACCCTAGTCCAGGACCCCCCGCTCAACTACATGGTGGATTATACGACATAAGATTTGCGACTAAGACATAAAGCTACAGGGCTTCGATCTTAAGGGCACCCGCAATAGTAATAAGAGCCAGTTTACTAGCTCTAAGTCAATCTATTCGATATTATTAGCTTTTAGCATATAGCTTATAATATGGATATCTCCACATGACACACAAGTTTTTGAAATGTGTGTATGAACCTAACTCTCGATCAAGAGCTAGTTTTTCTCTCTTTTATTAAAATATTTTTTTCTCGAATACGCAAAAGATTTGCATATCATTGTAATTAAGAAGAAGAGTCTGACCGTACAAATGACGCGTTTCTGATAGGCGCGCTAGGTGGTCTTACAGCTATGACTGGATCTTCCTAGCCGACTGTTACAAACTTCGATATTACATAAATGGTAACTACCAAACTAGCTAAGAGCGCCGTAGCGACCTACGGAGCTAGGCGTCTCTGCTGCTGGCTGTGCGATCCTACTCCGTCATCCGAGAAGAGCGCTCTTCTACCAGCCCTGTTGTTGGTCGCTGGGACAGCTCGTCCAAAGCTTCCACTTGGCTCGACGTCAAGTTTCCTGCGAATATGACGTCGTATGTTCCCTTAGACGCAGATGAAACTGGAGCTACCGGCAACACGATGCCCCATCATCTGCATGAGAAGAACCTTCTATTAAAATATAAAAAGAATGCTTAGAGCTAGCTTATGAGTCAGTCATTGCGGGTGCCCTAAACACAACACCCTCCTTGCTTGCAACTACGGCTCTGAGAGTCTCATTTTGCTTTTGGCAGACAGAAAAATCGTTCCTACTAGGGATTGCATTGACATCAACAGACTTTTAGGGCTTGTCTGGAACATAGGAATTTTACAGGAATTACGTAGGAATCAGTTCAATTTTACAGGAAAAACACAGGACGCAGGAAAGAATTTCCCTTATTCCAAACAGGAACCCAAGGAACCAATAAACTCATAAGATCAGCAGTTGCGGATCATCCCGTGGCACAACGAAATCCTCGGCTGGTACAACACCATCCCCAGGCCCGGGCTACTGCAAGACAGCAATCCCTTCCAAGAAGGGACCCCCCCATCTAGCGACGCTGGTCCATCATCAGAAATAGGCGGACGACGCCCCAGCCTCATCCGTCTGGCCCAGCCCAAGTAAGGATGGCGGCCCAGCATCAAAGAGAACAGGGCCAAAATCGACCTGGGCCATAAGCCAAATCCTGCACGTCGGTGGCGCACATGAGCCCTTGCCCTTCACCAATCACCACCTGTTACGATTACGACTGCCAGCGGCGACGCGTCACGGGCGAACGACGTCTCCTGGAACTGATCGAGCGACCCAGCTCGATCGCGCGCCAGGAATCCTACGACGACGCAATGCACGGGGCGCCGGGTTAGCAACGGCCAAACATGCTGCTGCACGGATAGTTGCAACCCGGCGGCATGGCGCGGCACAACTCGAGCTTGGCGAGAGGCCATTCCATTATCATGAAGGCGGCTTGGAGGAAATCTCCTTGCCTCCTGCCGAGACGCTAAGACTACCCGCAGTGGATACTCTAAAACGATACTCTAAAGCTTTAGAGTATGAATATAGAGTAAAAACTGTTGCATTGGGTACTCTAAAATGATACTCTATCCTTTCTCTCACTCTATATTTAAAGTAGTACAGTGCTTACTCTATACTCTATAGTGGCGGACCCCACTAGCTAAACAAAGGAAAAAAATGCTATAACTCACAAACCAAAAATCCAAATTAAATTTCGATTGTACCATTAAATTCGTCTTAATAAATCTTTCAAAACTAGATCACACATGGATATATTTAGATAAAATGATAAGTGGGTCCCACAGTAGATAGAGTGGATAGAGGATGATATAGAGGATGGATGAGTGCGGGAGAATTGAGTATAGAGGAGAGAATCTTGCTGACTAGGACATATAGAGGATGAATATAGAGTTTCATAAGTGCGGGTAGTCTAATACAGAACCACCAGACTTGGAGGAAATCTATGTGATGGCACACCTGAATCAGTAATTGCACATGTCGAAGTTTGCGTCACAAACGTAGAACAATAGTCATAACACTTCGATGGCTAATTCATGATGAGGAATTTCAGAACTGTCAAGCAATAATCCCGTCACATCGGATGTTTAGATGCTAATTATTTTAAGCCTAATTAGGCCATGATTTGACAATATGATGGTACAGTAAACAGTGCTAATGATAGATTAATTAGACTTAGGGCTTGTTTAGATGCCATCCAAATTCCAAATTTTTTCACTCTCTCTCCATCACATCAATTTTTAACCGCTTGCATGGAGTATTAAATGTAGGTAAAAAATAATTAATTACACACAGTTTAGTTGGAAATCACGAGATGAATCTTTGAGTCTAGTTGGTCCACGATGGATAATATTTGTCAAAATAAGACGAAAGTGGTACTATCATCAGGTTCATTTTTTTGCAATCTAAACAAGCCTTAATGATTCGTCTCGTTAATTTGTTTACTCATGTTCATTTTTTTTGCAATCTAAACAAGCCTTAATAGATTCGTCTCGTTAATTAGTTTACTCATGTGCAATTAGTTTTATAATTAGTTCATATTTTCCGGAGTCCTCCCAGTTAGTATTTAAATATTCGATGTGACACGGACTAAACTTTAGTCTCAGGATCCAAACACCTCTTAGGTAATCTAGAGCCAGGCAATATCAATCAGTACACGCAAAGTCTATATTCAGCTAATGTAATAAGGCATAGTAATAAATTTAAGTGATAAAGCGGAAGAAAATTCATTAAACGACACATTGGTTTGTCGCTTCCGTACTGGCTCTGTTTGGCTGATGGTTTCCATAGCTGATAAGCCGGCTAAATTCTATTTACGTGAGGAAAAAATACTGTACCATAACTATCAGTTCAAATGCTACAGTGCTAATAGAATAATTGAACAACCTTCTCTAATCTAATCTCACGCCTGCTCGCTCTCGTGCACGGCGACAGCGGCCTCGCACGGACGGGGGGGGGGGGGGGGGGGGGGGGGCAGCGGGCCAGGCCGTACTGACCCCGCAACCGCAAGAGTGACCGACCGTACGGCCCCTGTCGCCTTTCCAGTTTCCACGCCGGCCGGTCGCGCCCCACTGCTTCGTGCTTCCCCACCCCCATCTCTCTCTCGCTGCCACGCGGGGCCCACCGGCGGCGCGTGCGCCCCATCCACCACCGACCCGGCGGCGTCGCCGCCATCGAGGCGTTTCGTTTGGTTTGGGTTTTGTTTGGTTATTAGGGCGGCGGCGGCGGCGGAGACGGGAGGTGAGGTGAGGTGAGGGGCCATGGCGGACGCGGCGGCGCCGGGGCTGCTGCCGGTTGCGGTGGACAGGGACAGGGACAAGGACAAGGACGACCGCCGCCGCTGGGCGGCCCGCTGCGGCTTCGCCGTCCTCGGCATCATGAGCACCCTCCTCGTCTACGGCGTCCTCCAGGTGTGTTGGGTTTGGGTTGCTGGTAGTGCTTCCTCCTCCCTCTTCGCTCCCACTCCCCCCTGCCACCATTTCCTGTCCACTCCCTCGGTGCCGAGACTTATTGGACGTAGCATCCGCGAGGGGGGATCGCCGCGTGTTGATCTGTCGCCTTCCTTTAGTGCTCCGGCCTTGCCGCGCCGGCCGATTCCACGGCGGCGGCAGGGGCGCTGTGGCCTCTGGTGCTCAGCTTCCTCGCGATTGAATTTTTCGCTGGCTTGTGGCACAGGATGCGATCTTCAGCTGCGATTCGTCTGGCCACAGAAGGTTTCATGCCCCATGGCGCCGCATAGGGGCCCTTGTTTTGTTCCCTTGCTCTAATAATTCAACAAATTGATTTTCCCCAAGCACTGCTTCCAGTCCAAACCAGTGACAAGCATGCCTACCTCTTACTCGCTTGTCCTAAGTCAAATTATTTTAAGTTTGACCAACTCCATAGAAAAGAGCACCAATACTTATGATATAAAATCAGAATCACTAGATATATCATGTTATATATTTTCATGATATACTTATTTGGTGTCTTGGATGTTGTTACCCTTTTCTGTAAAGTTGATCAAACTTTATAGGGTTTCTATGAATTGATTTATTTTGGGATGGAATTAGTATATTGCTCTTTAGTATCAAGCAACTTGGGACATTCTGGTTCCTTTTCCACACAGCGTGTGCCGCCGTCTTGACTTACTAGATGTGTTTGTTTTCGTGTTGATTCTGTGTAGGAGAAGATCATGAGAGTTCCATATGGAGTAGAGGAGGAGTTCTTCAGATACTCACTTTTCCTTGTTTTCTGTAACCGCATCACCACATCCATGGTGTCTGCGATGGTGTTACTGGTATGACTGAACCCCTCTCACAGGTTACCTCTCCTACTCGTCTGGATATGCAGGCATGTTAACTTCTTTATTTGTAATCCTGTGCAGGCAAGTAAGAAATCCTTGGACCCAGTGGCTCCGCTACACAAATATGGTGTTGTCTCCATATCAAATATACTGACCACAACCTGCCAGTATGAGGTTGGATAGTTTCTGTCCTCCATTTCTTTTGCCATATATATGTGTTGTTTTGTGTTACTTCTTTACTGAATACGTAAAGTTACTTTTTTCAGGCCCTCAAGTATGTCAGCTTCCCTGTCCAAACGCTTGCCAAATGTGCCAAGATGATACCTGTCATGGTAATCTCTGCTACTATACTGTAACCACTGATCAAACCGTCTTTTCCGTACATCTCCACTATTTTCTAGCCTGCTAGGGAAGCATCAATGCCTTTCACGTTCTAATGGTTCTTGGTTGAGTATTGACGGTTGATTGAAGCAATTACACTGTCTGTCTGTACAGTCTAGTTTGATGCCAGTAGTCATTGGAACTGATAACCATGTATCAGATGTTAAATATATGAAGTAATATTTGATAATATGCATGTGAGGATTATTGTGCCCGATTCAATGGTTCTCATTTAAGTAATGTTGATTGATTGAAGCAATTACACTCTATGTCTGTGCATAGTCTAGTTTGGTGCCAATAGTCACTGGAACTTATATCTTTGGATTAGATGCTAAATACATAATGAGAATGTTCAATAAGATGCATGTGAGAATTATTGCGCAAGATGAATCTGGTGGTCTCAGTAATGTGCATGTTACATGTTTACATATATTTCCTTGATATAATCAAGATTAGTGCCATCTTATAGCTATTATCTTTTCTTTTATTGATTGATAGATCTGGGGCACAATAATAATGAGAAAGAGGTATGGCGGAAAAGATTACTTCTTTGCTGTCATCGTGACTCTGGGTTGTGCATTGTTCATTCTATATCCGGTAAGTTTACTTGTCCAACTCTCTCCACTTCATTATTGAGCATCATGTGCTTGCATTCCGGTATGAATTGTCTACTACTCCCTCCGTCCCAAATTATAAGGCATTCCAAGAATCTTGGAGAGTCAAAGGATCTCAAGTTTGACCAAATTTATATGATAAGATAATAATATTTATGACACCAATTAAGTATTATTAGATTCTTTATTAATTATATTTTCATAGTATACATATTTGATGTTATAAATTTTTGTAATTTTCTCTATAATTTTGGTCAAACTTAAGATGCTTTGACTCTCCAAGATTTTTGGAATGCCTTATAATTTGGAACGGAGGGAGTACTATAGAAAAAGAATCGGAGAGCATATAGCTGTTTCAATTACTATCACTCTTGCATTGCGTTTCAAGTAGAGCAGGATAGCACAAATGTTAGGGCTGAACTAGTTGCAGGATGGAGATAGGATTTTATCTTCCAAAAATATATTAGTTGGTTAGCATATTTCCGCATGAGCATATGGAAACTGCTGGTAACCAACAAGTACTTCGGGGCTATTAACCAATGCATCCATGGTCAGTACTTCGGGGCTATTAACCAAGAGTGCTGGGCAGTGACAGAGCCAGGACTTAGAGTTGGATACTCCCCACTTCCAAAGAAAAGAATCCAATTAGGCTACTTTCAAGCGAACTGATCTGATAAGAAATTTGGACTGCCTAGATCATCATTGTTAGTCTAATATACGACCATAGGAGGTTTCTAAGATCCAACCAACGCACTTATCCGACTGTAGGTTCCTCAGCCACTCCTTGACAGCGAGGAATCCACTGCGTTCCTGTGCTTCAAATTGCAGCCAACAACAAGAGACTAGTCAGCAAGATTTTTCTTCACAACAGCATAGTGAAGAAGTCCAAGTCATCTGATGAGATAATGAGTCATAGAGCGATCAGCAAGTCACGTAGGGCCGACAAGCCCTGGGCCTATGGCTTCGCTGAATCACCGATCGTAGCCTCACACCTTGTGCGTTGCGGCGGCACCTAGTGTTTGGCTCAAATGAACTTGGGGAGATGGGGAAGAGGAACAGAGCCGCTGCCGTTGCGTATTGCGAGAGACGAGAGAGATAGGCACACTGCTTACTGGTGGGCTGGCCTGTTGTTGAATCAAATGGGCCGTGGGGGAGGGTATTGGGGCAGTGGGCTTAGGGTTGCGTTAGGTTGAATTCTAGCTTAGAAGGTCTCAAGATAACATACACATATACATATATGTACTTGATATACACCAATTCTTTTGCCAAAACAGTTGGGTATTTTCTGAAGCTATTCATTTTCCTTTTGTCCTTCACTGATGCAGGCGTCGATGGATGTGAGTCCATTTAATAAAGGCAGAGAAAGCACTATTTGGGGCGTTTCACTCATGCTCGGTTATCTTGGGTACGACTCTCTGCTGCTTCTTTCCATGCTAAAGAAAACAACAAATAACATTTAAAGTCCTGATGCAGCTCATGAAATCCTGTAATGACTCAGATTTCTGCATCTTTATGATTTCTGGAAACATGTTTCTATTTTCCATTATAATATTGCACTAATTTTTTCCAGATGAATTAGGTGATGTTGTGATGCTAGAGGTATACTCTGTATCTTAGACACTAATACATGTATAGGTATGATTGTATGAAGCATTAGAAAAATGGCTACAGAGAAAAGATAGAGTTTGCTGACTTAATTTCAAAAGTTTTGTACCGTATGATTTGGTGTATCTAGTAAAATACTTGAAAATTTCCCAATAAGGACTTGTACTACTATTGGTATCTGTATAGATCATACAGAGAACTAGTGGCTGATAAACTCACAGGGTTTTTACGTTCTTTCAGTCATGTTTGACGCTACAGAACCTACCTAATCTGATCCCCATGTTCTTATGTTTGTTCTGGATGTCCAGTTTTGATGGGTTCACAAGCACGTTCCAAGATAAACTCTTCAAAGGGTATGACATGGAAATACACAACCAAATATTCTACACGACGGTGTGCTCTTGTCTTCTTAGTTTAAGTGGTATGAATTATGATCTATGTACTACAACCAAAGTTTAACTTAATTTTGTACTGGGCCCAATATGCTGAAATTTAATTAGTAATTCTGGACTTCCACTAATTCTAGCATTTTTCCGCTACACTATATCAACATTATTAACAGTTGTGATGATTGTGCTTGCACGTCTCTGATACTTTTTCCTTCTACAGGGCTGATTCTCCAGAATCATATGATTCCAGCTGTGGATTTTATGTTTCGCCACCCAGATTGCTTCTCTGATGTTCTAATCCTGTCCAGCGTAAGACTTACCTCCTCATCTTGTAATATGCACTGTTGCTTGCTCCTTGTTCTGAAGCGTGCCAGTTCAGAATTTAAACACAAAATCCACTTGAGCATAGATGTAAATGTTAGATGCAGAGTTAGCATGACGCACAGAAATGAAATAAATATGTAGAGAGATGTAGACATTGTGAAATTCAATGCAATGGAAAAAAATATCTCTGAATATAGTGCTTTGGGCGATGTCATTTTTTTTTAGTTTTCCTCTCCTGTGCCTACAAAGCCAAGCTACTATTTTTTGTTTAATACCTAAGGCAGCTTATCCATTTGCTGTGGGATTTACTTTATGTACTATTCCAGGTTGCAACAGCTAGTCAGTTCTCATATCCTACACCATCCGAACATTTGGGGCTCTCACATTTGCTACCATAATGTCAACTAGACAGGTGGATATAAGCATCCTCAGTGTGATAATTCTCGCAGAAACAATATTCAACCTCTTTTTTCTAACAATAGTTGTCCATGCATTATTGTAGCTGGTGAGCATATGCTGTCCTGCATCTGGTTTGTACATCCTCTCAGCTGGATGCAGTGGTTGGCGCAGTAAGTCATCATCTACCTCCATCTCAGCAGTCACCTCACAGTTCACCTGCTTCCTTTTCAACCATGATTAACAACAAACGTTCCTTTTTACCAGGCCATTGTGTTCGGAGCCCTATACACAAAGAGCTTCCTGAGGAGTAAACCGCAGAAGCCAGCGGTGGCAAGCCCGCCACGTGGTTCTAGCCCGAATCCTGTTAACAATAGTTGACAGTTGATGACATCGTAACATAGGAAACAATGGACATGTTGCGGCACCGGGACGAAGTCTCTGTGACTGAGATCAATGTCACCATGCCAGCATGGCGAGGTAACTGGACAGATAGGTTCCAGATGTAGCTGTGTTACTGCTCCTGAGCTTAACTGGACAGATAGGTTCCAGATGTAGCTGTGTTACTGCTCCTGAGCTGGAGGTGATGAAGGTGGTCTTTTTTTTTTTCTTTTGGAAGAATCAAGGTGGTCCTAGTGTTAGTTCAGTATCCAGAGACCAAATGTTCAGGCAGCCCAGACTGTGTTTAGTTAACTGGGTTGTCAATTTTGTAGCTCAGGTCGTTCTCCGTTAACCTGTATCACAACAGTTTCATATCATAGAATAAAAGTATTTTCAGTCCGTATAGAAAGATTTTATATACCCTCAACAATTAAGGTCAGATAGAAATATCGGCCACAGCGGCTTGCTCGGTCAGGGTCATCCCTCATCCTCGGATCCACGACGCGAGATGCATCTCCCACAACGCGAGGATTCCTTGGTCACCGCTCGACTTATAAACAGAGCTTGGGTCTCTTCTAGGAGGGGGGGGGGGGGGGGGGGGGGGGGGGGGGGGGGGGGGGGGAGGCAGACCGCCGCCGCCAGGCTGCCACCACCAGGCGATCCAATCTCTGCACACATGGCCGTCAGACTGCCACCAGTCGATCCCATTCCCATCCACAGCAGATACACACAGAGAAAGAGGAGGCGATGCCCTGTAGTCGCCCCTGTCAATATACACAGAGAGAGAGCCCTGGGGAGGAGTCTGAAGTTCTGCTGTCTTCCCGGAGATCATGGCGTGCCGTCCTGCACTGCTGCCGTGGCCGCCGCCCGCCGCTAGCAATGGTGAGATTCCCCACCAGTGGGGTTTTGTTTTATTTTGATAAATGCTGCTGCAGGCCGGTGTGGTATGATCGGTGCAGGAGAAGCAAGATGGAGATTCAGTTGATGTGTGATGCAGGGATAGGAGAGGAGTAGATGGTGCAGTGTAGTTTGAAGAAGTGATATACTCCGTATGTTCTAGTTGGAGAAAGTAGAGTGCTGGTTGCCGTGCTGTTGTAGGCGTGTGGGTGAAAGAGAAGAAGAAGAAGAACATCTGGGGAATGTAGGTGAAGCAGTATAGTTTAGTAGATGCAAGTTATGAAGTTTTCAGTTGAAGAGTGTCTTGCCATGGTGTTTGTGCAGTCGTAGAGGGAGGTTTAGTTAGTGATGCATGGTCCAGTGGAGGGAAAGTGCCGCTGCTATGTTGTTGTAGGCGTGTGAGAGCACAAGATAGATTGATTCAACAGTTTGCAAGTTGTGATAGTGGCTAGATTCAGAGGCTTTGATTAAAGAAGCCCGTGCAGAGCAGTAGATGTAGTTTTTGCAGAGAGTGATGTCATGGAGAGCGAGGAGATTGCAAGCACTAAGAAGCGACAGAGTAGCAGTGCTTGACTTGTTGGTGAAGATAGATTCAGTGAAGCAATCAAGGAGTCAGTGTAGTTAGAAGAAGTGATACATATTCTGGTTGGAGAAGGTGGAGTACTGTGGTGTTAGTTCTAGGCATGCAGATGTATGTAGATGCAGAGGAGAAGTAGTAGATGCCATGCTCATGCTGTTATGCAGTCACTGATCATTAGTTTTGATCATCTCAAGATTAGGCTGCTGGTGTTGTCGTCGCAAGATTAAGGTCCAGGAGTAGATTAGAACAGCTGGTCTTGAAACAGAAGTAGTTGTGCTGCTGGAATTCGATGGAGAAGTATGTTGTCGATGATCAGAGTAGCAGATGGCTGTGCAGATGGAGATCAGGATGCAGTAGGAGGGCCTCAATTTGCATGGCGACAAAGCACTATATGCAGTAGGCTAGAGAAGATACAGGCGTATGTGTGCGCCTCAAATCGAGAAGCATGGAGTAGCAGTCACATGTTCGTGTGACAAGGTGTTAGCCAGTGCAATGTTGATGTGCATCTAGAGGCGTGATGTGTTGGCAATTTCAAGATTAGATTGATGCATTGTAAATCAAGTAGTAGATTGGGTGGTGGAGATACGCAGAGGCAAGCAGCAAACAAGTGACGCCTGACAGTTACACAGCTCATGAGATGTGAAGCATAGTTTAGGCTTGATGGGTAACAAAAGATTGTTGAGAAAAGAGCATTCAGTTAGATTGCAGCACAAGTAGTGTAGGTGGAAGGCAGTAGTGCAAGTCAAAAAGCAGTTGGCATGCACCAGATTTGCTCAGGATGAACACCTGTTGCAGTGCAAACCATCATGGTCTAAACTCTGAACCTGCAGTTCTAGCCGTGGCCTAATTGCAAAGTTTATCAAGAGCACAATTTATATATTCGAGCGGCACAGTGATGACAGCCTGTAATTGGTAGTAAGTAGTGGTTGTGAATACAGATTGTCAGCTCACAGGCGGCAGCAATTTAAATGAGAAACCAAGAGCATTTGCAGTACCATTTTTAATCAGTGGTTCCGATTAGATGGCAATGGCAAATACAGAGGCAGGCTATGTCACTTGTGAGAGGGCAAGCAGAAGCATGTCAGCAATGCAGCAAATGCAGCCTGTGGGAGCTTGAGGAGCCCTGATGCTAGACGTGATGTTTAGTCATTCAGCAGTACACAGAGGCAAGCAGTTGGCAGTGTTCGACACCATCAATCATCTCAGGCAAAGACGTTCAGAGAGAAGTCAGTAGTGGCAAGCGATGCAGCCCATTCCCATAAGATGCTCAAGGCAGTGATCAAAGCAATTCCCACTTATGTTATGAGCTGCTTCCGGCTTCCAGCTGGCATCTGTGATAAAATGAGGAGTGTAATCTCAAACCATTGGTGGGGTGTAGAGGATAGAAAGAAGATGCACTGGCGCTCATGGGAATGGCTTACTACACCAAAGACCATGGGAGGAATGGGTTTTCGAGATATGGTACTTTTTAATCAAGCAATGCTAGAGAATCATTACGGAACCGGATTCATTATGTGCTAGAGTACTAAAGGGTCGTTATTTCCCACACACTAGCTTCTGGAATGCATCAGCGCCAAGCAGCTCATCTTACACATGGCGCAATCTAATGTCTGGCAAGGAACTTTTGGAGAAAGGTGTTTCTTGGCGAGT
Organism: Saccharum spontaneum; assembly: GCA_022457205.1. Taxonomy (NCBI): domain Eukaryota; kingdom Viridiplantae; phylum Streptophyta; class Magnoliopsida; order Poales; family Poaceae; genus Saccharum; species Saccharum spontaneum. The sequence goes on from CM039613.1 coordinate 8,376,915, forward strand.
AGGTGATGGGAAACAATTCGATTGATAAAGGATTGTTGGGTTCCAAATCATCCGATGCTGCTCAAACCAAAGGTACCTCTCCCGAATGACTTGACCGTAAGTTTCCTTATAGATGACAAAAAGGGTGAATGGAACAAAGACTTATGAATGCTTTGATGATCTTGTGGCACATAAGATCCTACATGTTCCACTATGCCATACACCTTGTGTTGATTTACCAGCTTGGCAACATACTAAGTCAGGTGTTTACACAGTAAAATCTGGTTATTACCTCACAAGATTAAACAACTTTCATAGCTCCCAGAGCATAAATAGAAAAGGGCAAAATTCAGACCAGAAGGAGACAATGAAGTTGTGGAAATGCTTATGGTCTATAAAGGCACCAGCCAAAATGAAGATAGTCCTCTGGAGGATGGCCCACGATTGCTTGCCCACTGGTGCTCCTAAAGCTGAGGCATATTTGCAATACTGATGCATGCTGCTTTTGTGGACAAGAGGAGACTATACAACATATCATGCTTATGGGCCAATATACATCTGCAGTTTGGCGCCAAATGAGAAGGAACTTTAGTATTAAAGTTAAATTTCAGCACTTCATCTCAATGAAACAATGCCTTTTTGACTTCCTTGCCATGGCATCCGATGAACAAGCAACAGTACTTGCAGTCACCCTTTGCCACATTTGGGAAGCAAGAAATGCAGTAAGGAATGGAGAAAAATGGTATACACCCACACATTGTTGCTGAAAGGGCGGAAATTTATGTGGAAATGATTTTGCTGCACTTGTTTATGTTAGGTTGATCTCCACCAGGCTGGCCCAACGGTCACCTGAGCCTTGACCTCGCGCCCTGATTGGGGGCGCCTAGCCTAATACATGGCTGGTGGGCCCCTGTCGCGCAGCGCTATAAAGATGAGGTGGGGCAGGGGCGCTCAGTACGAGGTTCCTCTGAGCCGCCGTTTTCTCCACCTACATCCTAACCCTAGACCGATCGAGAGGGTGTGCTGTGAGCGACGGGAAGCCCACACCACCACTGCACTATGCCGGACTCCACTGCTACTCCTACACCGACATCACCGGACTGCGCCAATCTCATCACCGACGACGACCATGGCCGACGCCTCTGGATCGAAGCCCACAGATGGTCAGTAACCCTACACACTTCTCCTTCTCCCTCTAGTCTCTCTGTCCAGTTCATTATCTAGGATGCCTTTTATATCAAATAGACAAGTATGTACCTGCTAGATCTACCCCTAATGATCCTATATATACATCAGTTTAAACCACCAAAAGATCATAGGTGTGAGTCCAATCGCCTCTCTTCAAAATGGACTCCACCGCCGATTGAGTGGATGATGGTTAATGTAGATGCAGCAATTTTAAGTGATTTCCCTTGTACCGGCATAGGTGTTGTTGTACGCAATCATTTTGGGGAGTTTATATATGTTTCTTGCCAAAAGAGGCACATTCTTGCTGATCCTAAGTTAGCAGAAGCATAGCAGTCCGCCTTGCTGTGGTTTATGCAAAGAATTTGAACTTTCAGCATGCTATAATTACTTCGGATTGCTTGAGTGTTGCCAACAAGATTAAACCCCAAGCATATCAAATATTCTTTTTTTATACATATTATATCTAGATGCATAGCAAAATAAATGCACCAAAAAAGTCAAAGCAACTTATAATTTGAAACGGGGAGAGCATATATCGAGGAAAACAAAGACTAGTGCAGAAAATGGACAATAAGACATAAAACAACCTCTAAAAAAATAAGAGTACATTAAAAATCAAGTTAGTCATCTTCTTCCTTCGATCATCCGTTGCTTGCTAGAACTTGAAAATCACACTGAACATGTAACACCCCAAGTGTTAGTCACGAGCTAAGTAGTGAGTTTGGACTTCAACAAGATATGGCAAGTGATGATCATGAGCTCTAGTCAATCTTGCAAGTAGTGACAAAGGTGCTGGGATCCATTCTCTGAAACTAAGCCCCAACTTAAACTTTTTAAGAACCAAAGCAAAACGTTTATGCTTAGTGTTGACCTTTTCAAAATGTGCTTGAGGAGTGTTAATCATGTCCCTTTCATGTGCATCACATAAGCATGAGCATAACATTAAGTTGATACATTTGTTTGATCGTGTGATGTTTTTGTAGAGAGACACACCACACGCCCAAAGTGGGGGGGTGACCTTCATATATATAGCCAATATGGCTGGGTATACATGGAATACAATCAAGTATACATGGCAGGTGCTAATCACATAAAGACCTGTCTAATATATCTAATACCCGCCCGCAGTCTAAGCGGGAGGATCCCGGACGCATAGACTGGACCTGAACTCAGTAAACAGCTGTACAGGGAGGCCCTTGGTCATGATGTCCGCGAACTGGTGAGAGGATGGCACATGGAGGACCCGAATGTGGCCCAAGGCGACCTTCTCACAGACGAAGTGGATGTCAATCTCAATATGCTTCGTGCGGCGATGATGGACGGGGTTGGCTGTCATGTAGACAGCACTGACATTGTCGCAGTAGACAACCGTCGCCGAAGCAATGGAGATGTGAAGCTCCTGCAGGAGCTAGCGCAGCCAGCAACACTCGGCCACCACATGAGCAACAGCACGGTACTCGGCTTCGGCACTGGAGCGGGAGACCGTGGTCTGACGCTTGGAGGACCAAGAAATCAGATTGTCGCCGAGGTAGACACAATAGCCGGAGGTGGAGCGCCGAGAATCTGGGCAGCCAGCCCAATCAGCATCGGAGTAGGCGATCAGGGACTGGACAGGGCCGACACCAATGTGGAGGCCGGAGGAGAGAGTGCCCTTCAGGTAGCGTAGGATCCGCTTGATCAGCGCGAGGTGCGGCTCGCGGGGATCATGCATGAAGAGGCACACCTGTTGCACGGCGTATGCCAAATCAGGACGAGTCAGCGTGAGGTACTGGAGGGCGCCTGCAAGGCTCCTGTACTCGGACGGATCAGCAACAGGAGCACCGGCAGTTGCAGACAGCTTGGCCTGAGTGTCAACAGGTGTCGACGTAGAGTGACACTCAGCCATGCCGGCGCGTTGAAGAAGCTCGACGGCGTACTGTCGCTGGGATAAGAACAAGCCATCGGCGGAGCGAGTGACGGAGATCCCGAGGAAGTGATGGAGTGCGCCCAGGTCAGTCATGGCGAACTCAGAGTGGAGCCGCCCAATGACCTGCTGAAGAAATGCCGTCGAGGATGCAGTGAGGACGATGTCGTCGACGTAGAGGAGCAGGTAGGCGAGACTGGTCCCATCGTTGTAGACGAAGAGGGAGGTGTCTGAAGTCGAGGCGACGAAGCCGAGCTGGCGAATGTAGGTCGCAAAACGCTGGTACCAGGCTCGGGGCGCCTGCTTCAGGCCGTAGAGGGAGCGCTGCAGCAGACACACATGGTCAGGAAAAGCGGGGTCGACGAAGCCTGGGGGCTGCTGGCAGTAGACGGTCTCCTCGAGATGTCCATGGAGGAAAGCGTTCTTGACATCCAGCTGATGGATAGGCCATGTGCGGGAGGCAGCAATGCTGAGAACAGCCCGGATGGTAGCCGTTTTGACCACCGGGCTGAAAGTCTCATCATAGTCGATGCCGTGGCGCTGGGAGAAACCACAAACCACCCAGCGTGCCTTGTGGCGGGCAAGGGTACCGTCGGAGTGGTACTTGTGCTTGAAGATCCACTTGCCCGTGACCACATTGGCGCCGGGTGGCCGGGGCACGAGGCGCCATGTCTTGTTGTCGAGGAGCGCTTTGTGCTCCTCAGCCATAGCTGCACGCCAGTTTGGATCAGCCAAACCGCTGCGGTAGTTGGCAGGGAGCGGAGAAGGAGTGGTCGCCGCAGAGAGGCCCACATACCGCACAACCGGTATGGCCCCGGACTGGGTCCGTGTGACACGGCGTTCCTGCTGGACAGGAGGTGCTGGTGGAGCTGTAGGCGCCTCTGGCCGCAGGACAGGGGCAGGAGCCTGCTGTACGGGTGCAGGAGGCTGCTGGGCAGGCATGGGAGCCTGCTGGACAGAGGCAGCAGCCGGCGCCGATGCTGAAGAGGACCGGGGACGCCGACTGTAGACAAACCGGATGTCCCTGGCACCTGGAGCCGGGGCAGCCGCTGGAGGAGCAGCAGCGGCTGCTGGTGGAGCAGGAGGCAGGATATGGCCGTGAAACAAGATCGCGGGGTCGTCGTGCAGCTCCTCGATGAATCCTTGGTTGGGCTGCCCAACAGCAGTGGGCAGGGATGCAGGATGCACCGGCACAGTAGTACCTGCAAGCAAAAAATCCAGGTCGCTGGACGAGATCCTGGAGGGGTAAAGTCCGAAGGGAAAACAAGTTTCATCAAAGACCACATGGCGAGAGATGATGATGCGCCGAGTGGCCATGTCGAGGCAACGGTACCCCTTGTGGGAAGAGGGATAACCGAGAAAGACGCAAGCTGTGGAGCGAGGTGAGAGCTTGTGGCGAGCCGTGGCGGTCAAGTTCGGAGAACAGAGACACCCAAAAACACGCAGGTGGGAGTACTCAGGGGGTTTCTTGTGGAGGAGAGTATATGGAATGGCATTACCAACAGCAGAGCATGGACGCCTGTTTAGAAGATATGTGGCTATGGCAAGCGCCTCAGCCCAGTATTGAGCAGGCATGTGTGCATGGATGAGCATCGTACGGCTGATGTTGTTCAAGGTGCGAAGAAGGCGTTCAGCCTTGCCATTTTGTGGGGAGGTATATGGACACGAGAGGCGTAAATGAATACCACGGGAAGTAAAGAGAGTATGGAGGGTATTGTTTACGAACTCAGTGCCGTTGTCTGCTTGGACAGCTTTGATGGTAAGGCCGAATTGAGTGTGGATATAATTGCAAAAATTTGTAATATGTGTGGGAACTTCAGATTTGCGAGTGAGGGGAAAAGTCCAACAAAAATGAGTGAAATCATCAAGCAAAACGAGATAATATTGATGCCCGGATACACTGGCAACCGGGGATGTCCATACATCACAGTGAACAAGTTCAAAGGGCATGGAGCTAAATGAACTAGAATCTGAAAAAGGGTAGCCGCACATGTTTGCCTAGCTGACAAGAATGACACAGGTGATGCTCTACTTTATTACAGCTGATGGACGCAGTACGACGAAGGATGTCGATGGTGGCGGAGCTGGGATGACCAAGACGGTGATGCCATAGGTCGGTGGAGATGGCGATGCTAGCGTGGGGAGCGGAAGACGCAGCGGGGAAGGTGTAAAGGTCGCCAGCACTATTGCAGCGAAGCATCACGCGTCGGGTCGGGATATCCTTGACAGAAAAACCAAGAGCGTCAAATTCGATAGAGCAGTTGTTGTCCCTAGTAAACTGACGGACAGATAGCAGATTGCAGACTAGGGATGGAACAACTAAGACATTGTTAAGATGAAAATTGGACGCTGGAGTATGAAGGACAGACTCGCCACGACATAAAATAGGAAGAGTTTGACCATTGCTAACGGTAATGGAGGAAGAAGAAGGAGGATGGCGAGAAAGGAGTATACCATCCGAGGAGCTCATGTGGGAGGAGGCGCCGGAGTCCAGAACCCATGGTTGCTGGCCCTGGAGGTGCAGCTGATTGAGGGCAGCAACAAGACCATCCTGGTTCCACATGGGTGCTGGTTGGGAGACGTGGAGCGGCGCAGATGTCGTCGGGGGCTGCACAGGCGCGAAGGCCGTGTGAGCCTGGGGAGGAGGAGCACCAAGCACGCTGGGGCGCCAGCCACCCTGCTGGCCCTGGGGTGCCCAGGGATTGTAGCAAAACCAGGGGCCCATGGGCTGGTATTGGCCGGCTTGTCCAGCGTGCGGGAGCGCGCCTGCAGTGCCGCCACGCTGCTGCGCAGGGCCGCTGTTCCAGCCATGCCGGCCCTTGCCCTTGCCCTTGCCGCCGCTGCTGTGGCCACCGCCGCCGCCCTTGTTGCCGCTGCCGTAGCCGGTCACGTGAGGATTGTGGGTAGCAGTGAGGGCACGGCACCCGCCCGGGCTGGTGCAGCCAGACCCAGCCGTGGCGAGGAGGGCGATGCTGGCCACCGTCTTGTCATCGTTGGCGAGACGGAGCTCCTTGAGCGCCAGCATGTCATGAGCCCTGGCAAATGTAGGAAGGACGGCGGAGGTGGCGATGTCGTCGGCGGTGTTGGAGAAGCGAGGGTTGAGGCCGCGCAGAAGGGCGAGGACGAGCTGCGAGTCCGCCACAGGATGGCCGACGTCGCGAAGAGCGGCGGCCTTGACCTTCAATCGCTGGCAGTACGCCGAGATGGTGCTGTCGCCTTGCACCATGGAATGGAATTCGTTGAGGAGGAAGATGGCGCGCGGCTCCCGGTTGGCGCGGAAAAGCCCCTCAATGGCCACCCACAGATCGCGGGCGGTCGGATCGGGGCCGTCCATGGCGAGGTCGAGAACGGAGTCATCGACGGAGCTGGAGATCCAGCCCCGGACGCAGCACTCCGCGGCATCCCACTGAGGATCAGCAGGTTGAGGAGGAACGGAGCCGTCGATGTGCGAGCGAAGGCCGAACTTGCCGCACAGCGATTTGAAGAAGAATGCCCACTTCGAATAGTTGGATTGGAGATCCAACGTGATCGGAACGTGAGCTTTGATGTTGACCGTGGCATAGGGATGAGCCATGATCGGGGGAAGGGGTGCAGCAACGTCGCTGCCAATGGCAGGCAGAGTGCCATCACCGGTGGCCGGTAGGGTGGCAGAGGCGGAAGCAGGGATGGTGGCCATCGGTGGTGAGGAGGGAGAAGGGGCGAGGGAGGGAAACAGAACGGGAAAATAGGATCTAATTGGCTGATACCATGTAGAGAGACACACCACACGCCCAAAGTGGGGGGGGTGACCTTCATATATATAGCCAATATGGCTGGGTATACATGGAATACAATCAAGTATACATGGCAGGTGCTAATCACATAAAGACCTGTCTAATATATCTAATAGTTTTGTCTTCTATGCAACCTATGTGTTTGTAAGTAGTAATGAATGTAACTAAATAACCTAGAACAACTTAAGATAAAAAATGAAGTAGGGTTCATTTTGATGAACTAGCCTAAAAAATGAGATGTGCTGAAACCCTGAATCACGTTGAGGCAACACTGTTGCTATTTCGAAAAATCAACTTTTCAGAATTACTACAGAGTATACACAGACAGCAAACTGATCTGGACCAATTCTCATCAAGACATCCAGAAAGGCTAAAAATTGAGGCACAGCATCACATCATCACGGGAACCCAAATGCAAAAAGAAGCACCTAAAAAAGATCAGCACTACCTTGCGGAAATCAGAAACACAAAGAACCCTAGAAAAAAGGGGGGAAATTGGGAGAAATCAAAATCAGAGGTGCTCCTGAGAGCAATGAATCAATTGATGACCAACAAGTATTCTCACATGGCCTAGCACTAATTTCCCCAAAAATCCGACCCCAAAACGCAGCAAAAAATGCAGGACGAAAATTCCAAATGTAGCCCGAAATTCCAGAAAAAAAAACACAAAAATAGTCTAGAGATAACTGAACTGACTCAAATTCAAAGCAACGACAACAGGAGGTAGCAAGAAAAACTAGCAACACATGAGCACAAAAATCCCTAAAGCAACAACCAATCTCAGACATCCTACAAATTCAGAAAAATCCTCTACTCTTACACATTCAGAGCTAATGACATTCAATTATCAGAAAAAAATTCCTCAAAACAACCTAGGCAAATATAGAAAAAAAGCAACACTCTAATAACAAAAGATACCCGGGAACAAAGAAACATGACAGAATACTCGAAAAAATTCTAACAAATCTTGTACAAATCAAAAAAGACACATTGAGCCAAAGATAACAAGGATCAGCATCCTTAAACCTAGCATTATACACTCCAAAATAACTACACAAAATCCAATGCAAAATAATAAACACAATCATTAACTCGTGTGCACACACACACTCACACTCTCTTTCCAGTAGTAGCAACAAACAAACACACTCAGAATCACACTCACAGAGAGAGAACAAACACACACCCAGACACAAAGACACACCTAGACACACACACACCAAAAAAAAAAGACAGCAGCAGCTCCAAAAAACAGAAAAAAAGGCAGACAAAACTCACAGCAATGCAAACATACAGAGAGAACAACACACACCCCAAAGCTCTGAAAAAAATCAACCAGCAAACACGACAAAGCTAGCAAAAAACCTCTAAACAAAAAAACTAAAAAAATCAACTCAACAAAAAAGTCAAATATGAAAAAACCCCAAAGAGCAGCTAAAAATATAAAAGACTGCTCAACTAAAATATACTAGACAAAACTCTGAAAATTACAGCTAAAGGCAAAAGAAAAAAACAAAACCCACTGCAATACGAACATACATACAGAGAAAAAGACAAACGCACACCAAAGCTCTGAAAAAAAATCGGCTAGCAAACATGGCAAAGCTAGAAAAAAAACCTCTGAAAAAGAACTAAAAAAATCAACTCAACAAAAAAGTCAAATATAAGAAAACTCCAAAGAGCAGCTAAAATATAAAAGACAGCTCAACTAAAATATACTAGACAAAACTCTGAAAATTACAGCTAAAGGCAAAAGAAAAAGAAAAAGAAATCCACAAATCAACAAATCTAAAACTTAACAAATCAAATCTAAGCAACAGTGGAGATCCCCCAAAAAAAGGAGCAGCTGTCAAAAACAGTGCACACAAAGAGAATGACAGAGAGACACACCTGTTCTTGCTTTTGCTTTGCTGCACTCAAACTCTGTTTCATTTCATCTTTGTTAATGGAAATTGGAACAGGCTTGCTTTGAAAACAGGCGCTGTGAAAGCTACAACTATTATATCCTCCATTCTTCTCGGTCATTTTTTTCATTAACTGTTCTTGGAGGATAGCATCAGCCATATTTGTCCTGTTAGCACTTTGGGGTGTCAAGATTTCAACATAGAAGTTTTCTTATCTTTTTTTCCAAGATCTAGCTTATTACATCCAATCATCTGATAAGAAGTCTATTTCGTTTCTCTCCGTTTGATAATGTGCTTTTGGCATCTTTGGTTGCACGTAAGTACTGCATTAAACTTTTGTTTTAAATACTTGTTGCATTTCCAGAATCTGCCAGCTTTCTTTTTCAATTGGTATTCTACTCTTTTGGCTCCACCAAGTGAAGTGCTGATTCCACCAGAACTTTCTATCCAGGCTGTGTGGACACCAGATTGGGAGCTTGGTAAGTTCTCCCCCTATTGACTAGTTTCATATCGCCATTTTAGTGGCTCTAGGGGGTAAAGAAGACGACGACGACATGGAGGGAGGGAGAGCTGACCATCGTCGACTCAGTTATCTTTTGTTTTTAGATCTTATCCAAAAGGCCAGGCAACCAGATTTGCTTAAGCAAAAGGAGATGCAAATGGCCAAAAGGGAAATAAGTAGACAGGAGGGAGGCTAGTGACTAGTGAGAGAGATGATCCCCCACTCAAACACCACACCAGACAGCAACAGTGCAGAGAATCAACACATGAATGATGGTCATTATAGTTAATTAAAGGCGGTGACACCAACCAAAGCCACAAGGAAACAGCCGCGATTCCTTATCAAAAGCAGGTTTGCCACCACCACACACCCAAGCCCAGAGGAGCCGAGAAGGATGCATGATTACTATTGGAATATCCTACACAGAAAGAGAATTCCAGCATTACCTTTGCTCGCGGGAAGGTATCTGCAGGTCAAGGGTGCAAAGACGCACCACCTTTGCTCGCGCTGACCAGACTCGCCGGTCAGGGTCCGGTCCTACCGAAGCTAGGGTCTGATCCCTCTGCAACTCCTCCTTTTCTTCTCTAACTTTTTCACCCTTGCTCTCAAGTGCTAAACACATTGTGTCTCACCTTTTGTGCGCGTGTGTTAGCATTTTCAAGGGTGTAAGTACTCACTGAAATCTAAATGCATATGCAATGAGTTAGAACATCTAGTGCCACTTTGATAACCGCATTTCATAATAAATTTCGCCCCTCTTCATAGTATGGCTATCTATCCTAAACCTACTCACACCCACTTGGTGTCTTGAGTGGCAAAACAAAATAGCCATATCAAATATACCTCTGCCTTTGAGCCCATTTTATTTTTCTCTTTCTTCTTTTCCAAGTTTAGAGCACTTGATCTTCATTTAGGCCATCACCACCACCATGACCATCATCTAGCTCCTCCACTTGGTGTGCACCAACCTAGCTCATGCTCATCACTTAATGACAAGATTAGTACACTAGGTTTCATCAAATAACCAAAACCAAACTAGGGCTTTCAAACGGCTCAATTCTTAAGGAGATCAAGGCGACAAAAGCAAGCTTCCTCCACATAGAGTTCGTCCATGAGAGAAGATTTTCGAATGAGGACGCGCATGGATTAGCTAGGAGTGCTGTCTCTATGGCTCCGGGTAGACTCGTTTGGTTCTCGTCGTCACCTAATGGTGTTTGTAATTCCATAATGAGTTAATAAAGGGTGATAGTTCCTCAAAAAAAAATAGAACCTTAACTATAGTATATTTTTTCCTGAATACGCAAAAGATTTGTGCATCATTGTAATTAAAAAGAAGAGTTTAATGATACAAACCACGCATTTCTGACGAGTGCCTAGGAGGTCGTACAGCCGTAGGCTGAACCGTCCTAGCAAATAAATCCAATCTTCGATATAACATAAAAGGTCTACAACCGAGCTAAGAGCAGTGCTACAACTTAGGAAGCTGGACGCCTCCGCTGCTGGCTGCATGATTCTATTCTGGCGTCCGAGAAGAGCACGTTAGTTTTCTACCGGACTTATCGTTGGTCGCTGAGAATAGTTAACTATATTATATGTATGTATATGCTTACTAAGTACTAATTTTTGCCCAAAAACAGGCACAATAGTAGATCCACACATACGTACATGCATATGCATATGTTGTTTAGTTCAATACGACAATATGTATTTCGTCAAGATTTGTATATACGTTATAATAACATGGAGGATCCACACATACGTACATGCATATGTTTTGCTTGGAAGAAAGCTAGCTAATTAAGAAGCCAACTAGCTATATATACGTGCTCGTCATCCATCCATGCATGCATGCATGGAGCTCTGATAAACATTATTTATTATGTCATGGAACCTGACCAATTATAGCTAGCTTTTGTAAAGTATTATACGTATTATTCCTCATCACCTTCATATAGAAGTTGGGATCCAGCAGTCATTGACACATAATACAAGTTGGGATCCATGATCCATCCATTATTCTTTCCTGCCCGATGGCCTGTGCTGCAGAACTATCTCTCCCTGCTTACTTTTCTAAAAAGATAACATCTATAAGCATGCAGTAAAATGATTGCAACTTTGCAAAGAAAGGGACGGCCTGCATTACAAAATTCAAACAGGGTGTATCCCTGCACTCGTTCCTGCATGCACGCGCACTTCTTTGATCAATCGGAGTCGCCGCCGAGTTAGTCGAACTTGTCCTTTTTTATAGTGCCCTTTTTCTTCTTTTTCTTTTTCCTTGGCTATACTCACAACAATTCACCTTGGAGAGAAGCAAGCAGGTCGTGTACACACAACAATTCACCTTGGAGAGAAGCAAGCAGGTTAATCCGACGGGGATCAAACGGCGTAATTTTTTTTTACTAACGTGTCCACCGTAGCTGCTCGGCAACGCGCTTCAATTTAAAGGGGTTTACCGGATAACCTCTGGCTACCTATGTTCAGCATATATGCTATTGGGAGTCATCATCAGCAATTAATTCAGTGTCACCTGTGCTCTTCGCCATTGTTAATTAAGCAATGCAAAGCAGCGTTTTTTTGTCGTCGGGGTTGGCAGCCTCGGTCAAAAGCCCCCTGTGCAACCGCCCGGCCGCCCCTGATTGGGTCGTATAATCGTATTGTACTCCACTCCCATTTTCCTTTTTCTTTTTTCGACCCAAAGGGGCGGGCTCATCGATCAGCTAGTGAGCACTAGATCGCTAGCTAGCTGCCCACTAGATCAGCTAGTGTCTCGTCCACTAACTCGCGTCGTCATTGCCTTTCTGGTGTTGTCGAGTACTGAGACTCCGCCCTCTATAAATAGAGGGCCAGCACTCGCTCCTTGCTGCTCAACACCTTCCCCATCGCAGCCTTTACACACATACAATGGCGGTCGTGCCATGCTCTCTTGCTCTAGTCCTCGCCGTTTCTGTTATTATGGGTAATTAATTAAACAGCTGATGATCTTATTCATGTCCATTTACATTGCATACTAATGTCGGTCTTGATTCATGCGTCAGGAGGTGCTGATTCCACGTCGTTCGACATCAAGAACACCTGTGCCTACACGTACGGCTTGTGTTGGCATCTCCTCCGGGGCCGGTTCGGCGGCGGCGCTTGACAACACCAGATTTGTGCTGGCGCCGGGGGAGTCGCGCGCCGTACCAGTTCCATCGCTGTGGTCTGGTCGCCTCTCGGGTCGTCGTACCGACTGCGGTTACGCGGAGAGCTGCCAGGACTGCGCCGGCGGCAACGCCGCGCCGCCGCCCGTGACACTTGTGGAGTTCAGCATCGACGGGAGCCGGGGCGTCGACTTGTACGACATTAGCGTCGTAGACGGATACAACCTCCCCGTTTTGGTGGAGCCGCGGGGAGCGGCGGCTCCTGGTCCTGGCGGCCGCTGCGCGCCGGCGGCGTGCGTGCTGGACCTGGACAGCGAGTGCCCAGCCGAGCTGCGTGTGCCGTCGTCCTCGGCCGGCACCGGCGCCGCCGCCGTGGCGTGCCAGAGCGCATGCCTGGCGTTTGGGACGCCCCAGTACTGCTGTACCGGCGCGTACGGGAGCGCCGACACATGTAGGCCGTCGGCGTACTCGGATGTGTTCAAGAGGGCGTGTCCACAGGCGGTCAGCTATGCCTACGACGCCGACGCCGACGCCGACTCCGTGTTCACGTGCCGCGCCGGGGAGACCGGCGTCTCCTACACAGTGACCTTCTGCCCAGCGAGCACGAGCAGGTATATATATACTATGCGCCCATGCATGCATGCATGCCATGTCCGTCCTCCCCCGGCAACAAGCTAGTGAGACCACCCGATGGTGGCGTCAGAAAATGCGACAAGTTGGAGCCTCGGATAGGAGCGTGGAGCCTAGGATAGGAGCGTGGGTCCTCGCAGAGAGGAGTAGACGCGGACGCGCGCGTATCCTGGGATTATATATAAAAGGAACTGAAACTAGGGGGAACAACATCTAGAGAATTGGTATTAATTAAGAGAATTATTATGCGTAAGCTTTGCACACACTTTAAAACTTTGTGAAATTCCATATTTGCCACAGACTGCTGAAATAAATACTAGCATCTTTTTTTTGTTTTGATTTTGATGGATTGCATGTAGTGGCCCGGGGACGGGGAGGGACCAGCCGACGACGCCGTACGCCGGCAACAGTCAAGAGAACGGCACAGCAGATTCCGACGAACCGCTGGGCATCAACCTTATTGTGGCCATCCTGGGTGCCGTTACAGCAATACTGGGTGTCGTAGCGGCAGTCGTGGGGGTCTGGAAGAGTTGCTTCAGCAGCTAAACAGCGTAATATCACCGACTATGTAAGCTACATACATATATCTTAGGATATATTATATTATATGGGTCTGGAAGAGTTATACTCCCTTCGTTCTCCACCAAAGAACTACATACATATCTTGGGATGTAAACTACTATGTACCACGTACCAGGCTCAATCTAGTATATATGCTTGTGTGTGTTTTTTTCATATATATCCAACACGTTTTCTCCTTACGTCTTCAAAAATCTTTACTGTGCCCGCGTATGCGCGCACGATGGCGCCTGTACTAGTCGTTATTTATATCATCAATCACGTACGGGAAAGATTTGGCTGCGGCTCCAAATGAGGAGTCCATCCATCCATCTGAGCCGAGCTTTACGGACCCACCATCACCATCAGCATGTGACTTCCTGGCGAATTTCGCCACCGCGTAGACACGGTATATATGCCATCTTCTTCTTCTTCTTTTGTGTGTGTGTGTTTTTTTTTTTGCAGAGTGTGCATGCCACACACAAATAAACCATAACAACTTAGGCTGGGTAAGGTGTGCTTATTAGAGGAGCACGGTATATATGCCATCTTCAGTTCCGATTCGTATGGCCACACACGTACAGAGCGAGGCTTCCATGCCCCCATGGCGCCACATAGAGAACCAATGACAAGCATGCCTACTAGTACCTCTTACATTCTCGCTTTGCGCTTCACACGCGATTGGTGCATTCTATTCGCAAACATGATTGACAGGGTACAGAACCATATACATGTACTACGTATATTAGTCATCTATGTCTCTTATAATTTGACCGATATGTTGCTCTTTTAGTATCAGGCAACTTGACACATTCTGGATCCTTTTCCGCACCGCGTTCGCCGGCGCCTTGACTTATACTACATGTTTTTTCGTGTCGCTTTTCCTTGTTTTCTGCGATGCTGTTTCTGGTACGCTGGACACCTCTCGCAAGTTACCTCACTACAGCATGGCTGTTTATAGGAGGCGTTTAAAATGCCTTTAAAAGTCATCAAAATGCCTTCAAAAACCTTTTTAGACATATTTGAAAATGCCGACTATAAACTGGACTCAAAAGGTCTTTTGAGGCATTTTTTAAAAACGCCTTCCAATATCAATATATAAAGGCATTTTCTAGATGCCTATAATACCTTTTAAAGGCGTTTTCTATAAGCCTTTAAACATTGATGGAGGCGCTATTAAAAATGCCTCCAAAACCAACTCATACATGCAGAAATTTGCTAGTAATCAAAACAGCAACATCCATCGAGAAATTAACCAATGAAAGAACACGTTAACAGCAGAATCCATTTAACCTTTCAGGCATACACAGTTATATTTGTAACCAAACACAATCAGTAAGTAAAAAAATAGTCAAATGTCTATCTTCAAATGATGTTCCCGAGTCCTGATGTTTAGGTCCCCATTCCTGATGCAAGTTTCTTGCTGCCTTTATAAGAGTATCCACATCACAGCTAATATATACATATGTAAGTATAAATCCATCTAAATATACTATGTCGCCACAGTACTGGCCTTTATCAATGTTCAGAAACCAAACTTATGTTACTCCTGCTTGAAAATAACATGTCCATATCCAGCTATATACATATATGTTATCCTCACTTGGCAATTGCTCCTGCTTGAAACCAAACATATCCCAATGAGTGAAGGTATATACACAAGTGTGCTGATGTATTATTGTAAGAGGTAGGTAAATGACTATGATTAGGAAAAAAGGGTGAATGGGAATGTTTATCAGAGCAGCGGTCAAAGAATTTAATTAAATAGGTAATAATTCCAGAATTAGTTACATTGACACATCTCTATCTGACAAGTGACATGGCCATATTAATTCCAGATTTAGTTACTCAACAGAAATTCTCGTCAACACATCTCTATCTGACACAGTAATATAGACAAAGTTGCACTGACAGATTAACAATTTCAATGCAAGATTCATTCATAGGTTAGAATAATGCACGACCCTTCATGGCACAAGATTTATCCCATTAGTGCAGTAAAAAAAGGCAACTACTAGTCTCCAAGAAACAAAAATAATGGAACTTAGTTCCAAGCACCTAAACCAATCCAAATTTTCATTGGGAGCTAGAGCTTTAAATCTAGTTTCTGACACTCAATATGGCAAAAGTAGCACCAAACTCTTGCAAAACCTATTCTGTAACACCATCCACAGGTCAAACTACAAGCCTGTGTGTTTCATAAATCCATCCAGGGCAGCAAAATGACATCTTGCCTAGAGATGCCAAAAGTAAACTGTCATAATACCATGAATTTTCAGAAATGACAAAGAAAAACAGAAAAGTAGAAGCAAGAGATGCTTACTTTTAATTGTACTAACATCGAGATGTTGTTATATGTATGTTGCTTTTGTGGCCCTCTACAGACTTGGATGATGTAAGTTGCTCTGTTTTTTCTTTACACACATTCCTCTTTGCTTGCTTCTTTTCTGGCAAACCTTGCGAAGCAACTTGGCCTTTGTCCAGCCTTGTAGCATCAGCTTTTGATGTCGACCTTTTTGGTCCTGCAGTTCCTCTCGTGTTCGGGGTGATTTTGCTAATGGAGCTACAAAACTACAACAGAAAATTTCAGATTTCAATCCGAACTTCAGTAAGTGTCATTGCTCAAGATAGTGTGCTACCTGCTTAGGCTGCAATGGAGTGCCATCTGCACAAATGATCTGCAGTGTGGTTATATCAATGTAAAGTTCAAAGTTTCATCATTAGAAATAAACAAAGGAACCAGTTTTAAGTCTATAGGGATCATACATTTTGCCGAGGCCATAGTATGCAGCGAGCAGTAGCACTTCCCAGATTTTGTATCTTCCCATGTGCACGAGGCAATATGGTTGTTTGTTTATAAACAATGCTGACGAGTACCTCAATATAATCCGCCAATGGTTGACCATCGTTAGCTTTAGCTTTCCTATCAGTTTTCTGAACAGTCCCCAGTGCCACCAGCTTTTTACTATTTGGAGATGTCAGACCAATCTCTATACCACACTTTATATCTTTCATATCATCCTACAAAGATTACTATTAACTCATCTTCTACTATTTGATTAGAAAAGACTAACATGAGAAAAGACAATAGTTACCTTATTAAGTGGTGCCTGAAACTTTCTTTGTTTCTTTGATGTCTCCTGAAGGCTTTGCGGAGGTGTTTTTTCCTTGGTATTTCCCAGAAGTGTGTGCTCTACTGTCTCTCTCTTTATTTTTTGCAGACTTTGCATCCTAACATTTCCAGTTTCCTAAGGATTGAAGACAAAACTAATTACAAACTGCATCTAATCAGTAAATCAACTCAAATGGACACAATTTACCTCAAGTTCTACATGTCTCTTGTTTGAATGTGAAATTGATTCCTGATTATCTTCATTCTTGTCAAGCAAATGTTGCCCATCTACTGTACCAAACCTTGGACTAGTTTCAATAGAAGGGCACTTTTGGGAACCTGAAACTTGACTTTTCAGTTCACTGTATTGCTGCTCCAACTTAGTTTGATTTGACATTAGAGTTTTCACCACATCCCAAAGCTTCTTATTTTCTTCTTTCACTTCCTGCATTTCAAATAAAGCTTCTTATTTTCTTCTTATTTTCTTCTTTCTACTTGTCTTTGTGAGATTTATCTACCTTACTCCAATTTTTGTGTCCTAAAGAGATTTCCTTCCCTCTAACAAGGTATCCAATGAAATTTGTTAATTTGCAGGTCTTTAGTCCACATGGCTGACCGTATCTATTGAACTTCAACTGGATCTTGCTGTTAGGATCATACTCTTTCCACATCCGCTTCATCTTAGTTGGCCCTCTCACATTCCTTTGTTGTTCTTTTGGTATGTAAAAACAAATTATTGCATCAATGTTTGATATGGAAAAAAACTCAATTTTCAGTGTTCAAAGACTCACCATGCATATTGATCTCGTGAAAGTTATTTGCATGCTCTAAGTCATCTTCAAGTTCTTCCTCCTCATCTTCATATCTAGAGTCATATTCACTTCCATCTTCCTCAGTGTACTGATATTCATCATCATCTTCATCTTCATCTTCATCCTCACCACTGTTGCTCAATTCATCTCCTTGTTGATTCTACAGAAAAACTAACCATTCATAATCTCTCTGTTCATCCATGAATTTGCTTGGATAGGCATCATCATCACTTCCTGAAGTGACCTAGAAAAACAAATAAAAAACATTAGAAAACCTAAAGAAGAAAATTTAGCAAATTTGATGGTACGATCCATTATCACCTTCAATATCTTTGATGGTGCAATGTTGGCTTCTCCAAGTCTATATTTAGATTTCTTATTAAGCCTTCTCTTTTTGCTAGTTTCAGGTTCTTCACAAGGATATTTACCTACGTCTCCTCTTGCTCTTTTTCTGTCCATCTTTACTGCAATAATTTTATCCAGTATACATTAGTAAACATATCAAAACTAGTGAGACAATATAGCATCAGAAAATGCACTATTATGGACAACTTGCTTCCTTCAGTTATAGCAGTTTAGAAACAAAGTAAACATGGAACAGCAAGCAGTGACAAGCAGTTGAACTGAAAGTGTACTAGAAAGTGGAATAGGAAGGAGCAGTGAGAGCACTGGGGTCAGCGGTACCTTTACCTTAGTAGATCAACAGTGGTCCCATCAATATCATTCCTAATCCAATTTTCATCCTCATCATGACTAGGTATATCATTGCTCAAATTTTTAGTTGGTAAAGGTTGAGTTTCTATGGGATAATATGAATCGGTCTCATCCTCATTGTCATCAATTCTAGCACCCATATCAAAATAATCCCTTGGAGTTGCATCAACCACAGCATGCCAGTCCATATCAACAAGATCTTGTACATAATAAACTTGGGTCGCTTGTGTTGCTAAGATGAATGGCTCATCAAAGACATCGTTACCACTATTAAGTAGATTGTTGAAATTCACTTGTGTTGTCCCAAATTTGTTCTTTCGGACCCCTCTATCTTGATGTACACTGTCAACCCAATCACACTTGAACAAAACCACATGTCCTGTGTTTGAGTAATTTAATTCAATTATTTCTATTATGCGGCCATAATAAGCAACATCTCCTATAGATGGGTTCTTATCTTTTGAACTTGAAAAACTAGATGTTTTTGCTACAAGTGCCACTGCATCACATTGAGTGGCTTTGCCAACCCAAGCCTAACATTTCTAACCTCTAAACTAAACCATCCGTGCGTGGCATCAAAATTCTTCCATGCTGGAGAGTCTGCCGGATGACGTAGCAAGCCATCTTTTGTGCGATTTTCGCTATGCCACCTCATGTTATGCGCTGTCTTTGAAGACATGAATAACCTTTGGAGCCTCTTCTTCAGTGGAAAATGTCGAACTACCTTTGCAGGAACTCTGTAGACACGTCTTCCATCAACTCCACCTTTCACACTCTTCCACCTGCTTGATTTACACACTGGACATGAGTTGGCATTGACATATTCTTTCCTGAACTATATGCAGTCATTTCTGCAAGCGTCAATGCAGTGATAACCAATTCCAATAGCCTTCACGAATCGCTTGGCCTCATGGAAGTTCTTTGGCAACACCTCACCCTCTGGAAGTGCATCCTTAATTAAAGGCAGGAGCTCATGAAAATAACCATTGCTCACCCCCCATCGATTCTTCATGGTAAGGAGCCTAATGAGAAATTGCAGCTTCGAGAATGTCTTGCAGCCCGGATTCAACTCTTGGCTCCCATCACGTACTAACTTGTAGTATGCTTCAGCATCAATATCATCCTCATCCTCATCCTCAAATCCCTCATCTTCCCCTAAAGCACGGGCATCATACATCCCAAAACCCTCCATTAGCATCTGTTCCATTGGATCAATCTCAGCATCGTCGTCTTCTGATTGTGAGCGCAAACCAAGACTCGGTACAGATGACATGCCCTCGCCATGATGAATCAATGATGAATATCCATCCATGAACCCAATGGAAATTAAATGATCCCGAACATCTTTAGCCTCTAACTAATAATTATTTCCACAATCACGGCAAGGACAAGGTATCCTATTCTGTTGTGCTGATGTGGCAAAGGCAAATTCTATAAAGTTGCGAAGGCCTTCATCATACTCGACTGACCACCTAAGATGCAATGATGAAAATTCAGCTTGCTACGGATTTGTACTCGACACAGGAAAAACAAGAGCAATTTCTAACTAATATTACCTAGGCGCTCTCATCCACTGCTTGTCCATGATGGCTGCAACACTATAAATCTCTCTACAGATAATTTAGGTTGCCTAGTGCTGAAAAGGTGAAGAGAAGGACACATATTAAAACTGAAAGGTAGATGTAACACAGTCATGTTCAGTATATTGCTCCTATTAAAACTGAACAAATAGTATAACTAGCAAACTTTATTTGACACAGTATATTCACATAGAGCAAGTTGATTCACATATAACCAGCAGCATCTCAATACAGTGTATTCACATAGATCAAATCGATTCCCATAAATCAACCAGCATCTCAACAGAGGCTATGGGGATTTACTTTACCTCAAGTGCCTAGGTAGACGATGGAGGCTGTAGGAATTCGATGATGGCTCGTAGAGGTCGCAGCAGAGGATTCGTAGATGGGCAAAGGAGTCGGAGAGGCTGGGCTTGGTGGAGGAGTGCTTGAGGATCTCAGCGAACACGGCGTGGTGCTTACGGATCTCAGAGAAGCCGATAAACTCCTCGTGCTGGCCTTCCTGCGCCACACGCCACAGCTGCGCCGGCCGCCGCAGCTGCGCCTCCCTCCCTGCAGCAGTACCTCCCTTCGCGCGCTGAAGCAGGAGTGCTGCGCTGAAGTCACCGGAGCCCCTCCCACCCAGCTCCTGCGCCGCCGGGATAGAAGCAGACAGGATGCACGAAATCAAGGACCGGTGCGACGGTGAGGGCAGTGCTAGTGGGTGAGGGCGAGGGAAGGAGCCGCAGGTACCTGGGAGGCGAGGAAGAGGCCGCGGAGAGGGTGGAGCGTGGAGCCGCCGGAGACCCGCCCTTCCCCGTGACCCGTGTGGCTGCTATTGCGGAAGGCAGAAGAAAGGGAAAGGAAGATTTGCGTTTTGCGTGTCCAGGAGAGATACAGTAGGCGTGGGCAGCTTGCAACCCTGTGGGCCTTTACGTGGGCTGTGGGCATGCCGTCCTTCCCAATCTCCAGTTTTTCTATTGCTAACTAAAAAATCATAATTTCTTCTTCTTCTAGTGCAGTAACATAGTGAATCGTTTGTGCAAGTGTTTATCCATGCTGCAGCATAGGACTTTTGAAGGCGTTTTGATAAAAACGCCTCCAATTGCTATATGCATTTAAGGCGTTTTGATAAAAATGCCTCCAATGGCTATAAGCACTTAAGGCGTTTTTAATTTGGCCTTTTAAAAAGTGTTTATAAAGGCATTTTTAGAAGAGTGCCTTTATGCAACAAGAAATTAAGACATTTTGAAAAAAAACGCCTTTAACAAAATGCCTTCTATTAAGAGACATGCTGTAGTGCCTCTCCAACTCGATCGGGATCTGCAGGCCTGTTGATTTCAATCTTGTGCAGGCAAGAAATCCTTGGATCCTTGGACCCTGTGTGGCTCCACTACACAAATATGGCGTTCTGTGTGTGTCTCTATATATATATATATATATATATATATATATATATATATATATATATATATATATATATATATATATATATATATAGGGAGAGTATACTCTATAGCTAGCTACAAAATAAGTTATTTTGTAGCCACCTCTATTTACGATAATTTCATATACTAATTTACGATAATGTCAGTATATATTTACGATAGTTGAATTACTATAACACATGGGGATATTTACCATAATGTTATAGTAAATCACATAGTAAGGAGTTACTATAATCTCGTAAATTAGCATAGCAATTATCGTAACTCAAAGTGGCTAGCTACAAAATAACTTATTCTGTAGCCACTTTGAGTTACGATAATCAGTATGCTAATTTACGAGATTATAGTAACTCCTTACTATGTGATTTACTATAATATTACGGTAAATATCCTCATGTGTAATAGTAACCCAACTATCGTAAATATGTATTGACATTATCGTAAATAGAGGTGGCTACAAGATAACTTATTTTTGTAGCTAACTACTGAATATACTTTCCCTATATATATCTATATTATTTTTGTGGATACATATTATATTTAGATGCATAGCAAAATAGATGCACCAAAAAAGTCAAAACGACTTATAATTTGGAACGGATGGAGTATATATCGAGGAAAACAAAGACTAGTACAGAAGATGGACAATAAGACATAAAACAACCTCAAAAAAATAAGAGTAGATTGAAAATCAAATCGGTCGTCTTCTTCCTTCGATCACATGTCGCTTGCTGGAGCTTGAATGTTAGTCACAAGCTAAGCTGTGGGTTTGGACTTCAACAAGATATGGCAAGTGATGATCATGAGCGCGCTGTAGTTTACAATCTTGCAAGTAGTGACAAAGGTGTTGAGATCATTTCTCTGAAACTAAGCCCCAACTTAAACTTTTTAAGAACCAAAGCAAAACGTTTATGCTTAGTGTTGACCTTTTCAAAATGTGCTTGAGGAGTGTTAATCATGTCCCTTTCATGTGCCTCATATAAGCATGAACATAACATTAAGTTGATACATTTGTTTGACCATGTGATGTTTTATCTTCTATGCAACCCTTGTGTTTGTAAGTAGTAATGAATGTAACCAAGTGTTTCTTGATCACCTAAACAACCTAGAACAACTTAGGATCAAAAATGAAGTAGGGTTCATGTCAATGAACTAGCCTAAAAATACTTCCAAGTGTTGGATCAATAGTTAACACCTTTTTCATGTTGTTGTTTTGACCAAGGTAAAACTATAATTTCTGTTCCATATATGAAGTTTGACCTTTAATAAAAGTTGTAGTTTAAGTTGTGTGCTACAAACTTTGTTTTTAGATCCAAGCCTAAATCAGACTCTAACCTGGGTAAACAGTAGCCACGATTTTGAATGTGCTGCTGTTTTGAACCCATTGAATTTTGCCTAAGTCTGATTCACAGTTCTGATGTGCCATGTTTGGAGGGTTGTAACTTTGGTTTTTGTGTGCTGAACTCGTTTCTAGTTTCAAGTGCCCCTGTTGGGAGATCCATATCTCCCAAACCCAGCCTAACCATACCATGATCCTTTGAGAAAAGTTGTTCACCTGTTGTAGCTCTATGATTCTTATTGGAATCTTGAGCTATCGTTGTTTGGTTTGAGAGCTAGAGAGAGAGGAGAAAGTTGCAGTTTCAGTCGGTTTTTAGGCCGGGATTCAAACAATAGGGGTGGCCGACCGGCCGCAGGAGACGTGCGCCGCATGTCGTTGCCGAGCCATCCTCGCTCGCCACCTCGCCAACGCCTGCGCCACATGGATGAGGAGCACCTGAGCGCACCCAACCTTTCTTCACAGGGCTGTCCCTGGGGGTGTGCTAAGTGAGCGACCGCGTAGGGCCTCCAAATACCATAGGCCTCCAAATATACAGCTGATTATCCATATACCTATATAGTCAGCGACGAAGCCAGCGGGGGGGCAACCCGGGCTCCAGCCCCCCTACGGCCATGATTTCCATGGAGCCCGGGCTAAGCCCCCCTACCACTATGAGGAGGAAAAAGAAGGAAAAGAGGGGCTGGAGGAAGAAGAGGAGGAAGGCAGCCCTCCCTAACGCCATTCCTGGCTTCGTCATTGTATATAGTTAAGCAACAAGCAAAGCAGCCTTTGGCCTAGTAGCAACGTCGTCATCACCCATTAGCAAGGCAAGCCCAATAGAAAATGATTCCTGGCCACTGGTGTCGTTTTGTCTCCCGTCCATGCGATCCCAATTCCTACCTGTATGTCTCGATCTCCTATTCTTCTGTCGCCCTGGCTTGAGCCTGATGCCCTATCGGCCACTGCTGCGTATCGCGATCACCGTGACGAACTGACCTGACCCTGACAGTCACGAGGCACCCGGCGAGGCGAGACGCTGAGGCTGAGGCCTAAAGGTAATACTAATCATTCGTATTTTTTTAATTCAATAATATTCATTCACAATGACACAAGAAAGACTTAATGATTTGGCTATAATAGCACTTAAGAGCGAAATATTAGAGAAGATTGATTATGAGCATATTATTGAAGATTTCATTTTGAAGAACACTAAAAGAATGATGCTATGCAAGTAAAGATTATGCAACATAGGTACCATTCTTGACATACCTTATTGCAATGTAATATATTAAATCGTATATCATATTTTAGTTCTATTTTTCTCGAGCTAGTAGGCCTCATTTTTGAGTTTCCTGCAAGGCCTCGGATTTCCTCGGGACGGCCCTGTTTCTTCGTTGTCATTCTTGCTGCCTCTCCCTCGTTCTTTCTGTTCCTGAACCTGAGCAGCCATTGTTGGGTAGGTAGAGCTCACTGTCGTGCTGCACGCTAATGCCACCGCTCGCCCTCTCACCTAGCTGACCCCGCCACCGAGCCCGCCTCCCCGATTTCCTCTGCTGCTGACACTCCCCGTCCCTGGATCCTCGTGCCGGTGTGCACGGTGCGCCACCATACGCCGCGGCCCGATCTGCCGCCGCGCGTGGCTAGGCAACTACGGTCCGCCCTGGGCCGGGCTAAGCCTGCCTGGGGGTGCGGCCTGCCTCCTCACAGTTGCGCGGCCCGTCCTGGCCACCGACGTCTGACACCACTGGCGGAATCAGGCATCAGCCGCCCGGCCGGTCTCCTCTGCTCCAACCAAGAAGATGGACCACGTGCAAGAATAGAAACAAATTCAGGGGCTTAAATGCGAAGACCTAGATTCAGATGAATAGTAGTGCATAGTGTTTTTCTTTTTCTCTTTTATGCATAAATAGGCTGAACTTCTAAAATACATAGTAATTTGTAGAAAAATGCTAAAATGGCGAACCCAGTTTTGTTGAACTCCACATAAAAGCATAGGATTTAGAGGTGGCAAAACAAGGCTTAGAGGTTAGAGTAATAGATAAACTCAAATGAATATTCTATTCTGGAATATAAGAGGCTTGGGCAGCAAAGGAAGAAAGGCTCAGCTCAATAAGATCATTAATGAGTATAGAATTAGTTGCATTTGTATAAGTGAAACTTTCAAGCAATCTTTTACCAATAGAGAGGTGTTAGCTCTTGGAGGCTTGCTAATAAGGATTGATGATGATATCTGTGAGGTTTCTTATTACGAAGGTGGTAATCATTTTTAGAGTATAATGCTTACATGTAGAGAGGATAGCTTCAAGTGGAAACTTTTCAATGTTTATGGTCCAGTCCAAGATAACATGAAACAGGAGTTCCTATCTGAATTAGAGGTGGCCATCAATGATTCAAAGGTTACTGTTCTAATTGGAGGTGATTTTAATTTGATTAGGAGAGTGGAAGAGAAATCTTCAGGGAATGTTGATACATTTTGGATGAATGCTTTTAATGATTTTGTAGCTACCACTGAAATGAGAGAATTACATGGAGCTGGAGGTCAATATACTTGGACCAACAAACATATCAAGCCTATTATGGGGGATGTTAGATAGAGTTTTTATGTCTGCTAATTGGGAAAATCATTTTCCTCTAGTTATTGCTCATTCAGCCACTAGAATTGGATCAGACCATAATCCCCTGATTGTGGAAGCCTGCCCTGTGAGAAGTGTAAGGTCAAAGATCTTCATATTTGAAGCGGCTTGGATCAAAAAAGGGTTTTATGGACGTGGTTCAATCTAAGTGGCTAGATAGACACAGAAAGAGGAGTATATATGCATGACATGTCATCTCTAATAAACTAAAGAGATGTTTGAGAGGTTCGAATGGAAATTGGGATGGTGATATGAAGAAAAGGAAATAGGACCTACTTTTGTTAATTCAGTCTTTGGACCCGAAAGCTGATATCATAGATTTAGAGGATAGAGTGGGAACAAAGGTATGGATTGATGGAGGAGCTTATTGATATATATACAACAAACAAGAAGTGATGTGGCAGATTAGAGGTGGAGAAAGATGGATGCTAGAGGGAGATGCTAACACAACCTATTTTCATGGTGTGGCTAATGGAAGGAAAAAGGAAGTGTCTGATAAGATCTCTAGAAGAAAATGGAGAGATGATTACAGAAGCTAAAAACTTAAAAATCCATATTACCAACTTCTGCAAAAAGCTATTTGGAAGTAAGCCTCAATCTAAAATTAGGCTACACCCAAATTATGGAAAGAAAGTTCTAAGATCAGCATAGAAGAAAATGAGGAGTTGACCAAACCCTTTACTTTGAAAGAACTAGAAGAGGTGGTGAAGATCACATGTATGCTACGCGAACATCACATGTATATCATGGACTACAAAAATAAAAAAAAACAAACCATGAAAATAAAACAATAAGAAAATAATTAAAGTAAAATGAACAGGAATAAAAAAGAGTAATAAAATGGATCATAATACTATGAAATATAAATAATAAATCAATAATTTAAATGAAAAACAAGTTAATGAAAGTCTGAACAAAACATAAGAGCAAACAAAAGTTAAAAAAAGGAAAAACACGTAATAAAGGAATATAAAAAAGAAAATCATATAAATACTACTTGAACAACCTAAAATGTACCACAGAACATCTCGCAAGTACTACGAGAATACTAGAACATAGTCATGGAACATCTCATTTATACTGCATGAAAATCCAAAAATACATCAAATGGAACATCGCATGTATACTGTATGAATATTATAAATGAGATGTTCCATGACTATGTTCCATGACCATCACATGGGCTGGCCTGTGGCTGTTGAATCAAGTGGGCCGTGGGGAGGGGATTGGGGCAGTGGGCTTGGGTTGGTTAGGTTTCTCCGTTAATAAAATAGGACAAAAGTATTTTTAGTCCGTAGAAAGATTTTATATACCCTCAACACAAGCATCGTGTATATTTGCCTATTTTTATTTTAATATACGGTTTTGTCAAGGAGTCCTACTCCATTAGTTACCTGTAACCGACTTTAAATGAAATACTCGTATATAGGAAGATTCTGAACATGTTTCTACGTGGCTGATGTTTGGATTTACTAAAATAAAATCAGTTTTAATTGACACATTTTGTTCCTTATTAGGTTAGTCATCAGGAAAATGTTTTTTAGGTTGCCAGTTTTGTTAGATGAGATCGGAAGATTCTGGATTGCACCGTTTGGATTTTTTAATTAAACATTTTTTAGGGATTTCCCTAAAATTTCGGACGTGGTGGTTTCTAACTGGAAGTTGCCTACTTAAACGGAAACCTCTGACGCGTGAAGAGACCCATTCTCCCCTAGTAGGTCTTCCAAGCGAAGAAGCCGATCGGGCGCCGCCGGAGCTAACGGCGGCGGCGGGATGGCGGCGTACGAGGAGGAGGAGGACGGCTACTTCGTCATCGTTGCGGCGTACGAGGAGGACGACGACGACGACGACGGCTTCGTCATTGCTGCGTCGTCCGAGGAAGAAGACGACGACTACATCAAGGTGATCACCACGTTCGTGCGGCCGCCGTTGCCATTTCCATCATCATCATCATCGCACTGCGGCGCCGCAGCGATCGCCTCGTCGTCACCGGCACCGTACGGCTTTGATGCGGAGGAACATATCAGTCCATCTTCGTCCCCGGCAACTCATTTCCTCGACGTTCACGACGCCGCCGCCGCTCTGTGGCAGCAGGATGCCGTGGACATCGACGAAGCGCCGGAGGAGCAGCAGGCTCCTACTCCCGTCTTCTTTCTTTATCGTCACCGGAAGATCGACTACGAGATCGCCGACGACGACGAGGAGGTGACCGACGAGGAGGAGGACGAGGACGAGTGGACGACTACATGTACCAAGGGTACTACGACCTCGCCGACCGTGGGAGGGCGCGTCACGTGAAGCGCAGCAGCGGCAGGAGGGGCCGGACCAAGAAGGCGTCGACCATGGGGCGGCCGCGCGGCGACGTCCGCCTCGCACACTGCTCCGGCAATCTTTAGAACAAGCATGTACTTGGGCATGGGGAATGAATAAAGCCTAGCTAGTCCATTGCTCTGCAAAGTGCAATGGTATGGTATTCGAATTATATATGGTCAAAGTTTAATGTACTACAAGTTATTTGGTCAGAAGATCTTTATTTTGTCTGCTATATAAAATGTTTTTACTTCAAGTTAGAATTATATATGGTTCAGTTCTGATTTTTTTTTTTAGACAGCAACAGGTATAAAACATCATCATTGTACATGAGTCCTAAGACAAAAGCACAGTTATGTGTACATGAGTCCTAAGACAGAAGCACTAGTTATGTGTGTTTTGGTTTTTTTTTTTTGTTGCTTGCAAAGTGTGCCAAAGTTAACCAAGTCAAATTTGTCTACTTTGACCAATTTTGGCTTCCATTTGGTTAAGCTTCTTTGGCCATTTTTGTTCATTTTGTTGGCCCAATCTTGAGCCAAAATTTGTCCACACTAAAATTTTGGATTGGCTAAAAGGCGGCACATATTTGGTAGCAAACCGAACATAAGGAATCCATCATAACAATTATGTAGTTAGTAATCAATCAATCGTAACAATTACATTATGTAGCTAGTAATGAATCAATCATAATGATTACATTATGTAGCTAGTAATGAATCAATCATAACAATTACGTAGTTAGTAATTGAATTCTGCCGGTTGGTTATATCTGATCTAGCAAATGTTAGTAATTGAATTCTACTAGTTGGTAAGAGCAACTCCGTGAGAGTAGCCATTTGTGTTGTGAAAACTGAATTCTACCGGTTGGTTAGAGCAACTCCATGAGAGTAGCCATCTGTGTTGTGAAAACCTATTTTAGGTATTTTTGGAAGAATCACGGCTCCAACAACTATTCTATCATGTTTTCCAAAATAACAAGTCACCCACCGACAGTTCTCGCTCGGTAAAAAAGCAAGCCAAACAAGCTGTGAAGGTTCGCCATCTGCACTTCTCGCTGGGTAAAAAGCAAGCCAAGCAAGTCGTGAAGGCTCGCCATTTGCCTTGGTGGGAGTTAAGCAAATGGAGAAGTGAACCAATCTCAGCATGTCATGTCAGCTTTAAAAAATAGATAATGAGAAATTTAGAAAGGCTGTTGCATTACTCTACTCTTTTGGAGGATGTTCTATTTTAGAGAATGGCTAAATCATGAATTGAGACTCTTATTGTACATAATCTCTTAAGAGTTGCTCTAGTATCTGATCTAGCAAGGGCCGGAATTACAATGCAATTCGCACGAAACAGGTTATTACCGGCTTACAAATTGCAGGAAGACAGCTGTGACTTATCCTACAGTCACAAACAAGAACATCACAATGAAATAAAAACGAGGGCAAGCTCTGACATGAGTCTTGTGATCCGGCTTCTACCCACAAGAACATCACAATGAAATAAATATGAGTGCAAGGATAACCTACAAAGACATCAAGGCATATCAATCACAGCAATCGGCATGAAGACATTAATGCATATGAGTGCAAGGATAACCTACAAAGACATCAAGGCATATCAATCACAGCAATCGGTATGAAGACATCAATGCATATCACAGTAATCGGTATGAAGACATCAATGCATATCACAGCCCTTTAAAAAAAAAAAGCATATCATAGTAATCCGGTATGCGTTTTCACTGACAGCAGAGCAACGCGCAAAAAACAAGATTACCAGCTACGAACTGAGTTCTGATGTTATAAACTGCAGAAAAACAGAAGATTGGCAGCTAACAACTGAGTTCTATATAGTTTAAAAGTTATATGACCATTGACCAATGGAGCCATTTATAAGCCAAGAGGATTACAAATCTGTTCCTTTCAAAGATGTACAAGAATGTTTAGGCTAAAAGTAACTGTTGACACACCATCTCCTAGTATCTGAGCTTACATTACAGGGGAGCGGATAATATACACCCAATTGGCCGATTGCGCCTATACCATGAGTGTTAATTCACAACGGATAGTCGGATACAACGCCCATGGCAGCCTCCTGCCATTTGGACAAAAGATAGATCATGAGGCGCAGTTGCCGATCCATCGCTTCTACTAAAATGGAATCTGTTTGTAGCCTATTATGTTCAAGGGAATGGTAGTGGCTTTATACCTCGCTGACAATCATCGGTACCGACTGATGCTGGAGGGCATGCCTTCGTTGAATGATAATTTGTGCCTGAGTTTGTTAAGCAACTACAATATCCTGATAGCTACCGCCTAATGTTAACTAACATTCAGTAGTTCCAAAAGATTCTCAGTTTCATGCTCCTTGAAAACCTGTATTGTTAAAACCCAACAAGAGTTAGTAATAAAATTCATAAATTGCCAAACAGAATAAAGGTAAAATGGCAACAAATAATATTGTATGGCACATGGGAATGTTCAGACACATGACACGTTACACGTGTGATCAAGAAAAAAAAAAGACACATTACACAGGTCCGCATCCGCATAAAAATCATCAGAGTTTAGCCAAACATCTTCAAACAAATCAATGGCAAGTGGTACCAAGCAGGAATGCAGGGTTCAAGATAGAAGCCAAGGCTGTGGATTCAATCACTGCCATGGGTAGCTGGAGCATGCTTTCTGTTGTCAGCAAGGGATTCCACAAGAAATGCCAACCAAATCAAATCACTATTACTATCAGTATGATTAGTTGGAGCCTGGAGTGACACATGGCAAAAACACCAAGTTCAAGTTCTGCAGATGTGCGCAGACAGACAAACAGCAACAACCTCCTAACATTTCAGTCTACACTACAAACAGGACAGACATGACAAACTAATAGCTAGAATGGGTCAAGAGTGGTCTCTAGGGACTAATAATCATTATTCCAGTATTCTCAACTAGAACCGAGTCAACCTGACGCTAAATAATTCCTGTTTATTAGACTGCCAAACATCATCAGATGCCATGGGTCCTTGACTATATAGGCATGGCAGATTACAAAAAATAAATATAAGTAATCTAAGATAACAATATACTCAACAAGATATCATTTCCAGTCAAACTTGTCTGCGCTGTAAATTATACAAATCAGGTACAGAAGCCAACCTCACAGGGCCTTTTCCTGCCTAAGACAGACTAGTATTCTATCCAATCTTGTCACTGATACATGAAAATAACCAAAGTTGTTGTCTGATAATTGATTTCGACCTTTTTATCAGTCACTAATTGAACCAAACAATTCTACATTCAAAGTTTCAAACATTAAGAACTACTGGCACTCTGGCAGATGTTTATGTAGTATAAAATGATATCTATAGAGAAACAATTACCATTGTGCGAAAGTAAACAAACAATAACATACAGATAGAGTTCATTGGTAAATTTCCAGATGCTAATAGATCATTGTCCTTCGGTCACAGAAATTCAATCAAGTATCAACTTTCATAAGTTTAGGATAACTGAAGCAATCCTAGAAACATATGTCTGTAATGCCTAATGTGACATGAACTGATTGGCCTTATGTATCGTCTTTTGACACATCACTAGCAGAATATATAATCCAATCTTTTCTTGATGACCAAACATCGATGTTACAAGCTAACAATCTATGTTGACTAATATCAATAATTGAAAAGGATGGTAAGAATCTGAGATAGGTAGGTGAAGCATGTGGGCCTCATATAACACTGAAGTTCACTGGAGTTTGCTATTTCAGTTTCAGTTGCAATGTTTATACTATTTGAGTGCTGTTACCACTAAAAGAGTCATCATGCAAAGCAAGAAACCAGCAACTCCTAAATATAAGTTCCAAGCTCTTTATACAGCTTGACTGGTAGCTAAAAGTTCAGAAGCAGAACAAAGTGCAGAAAAGTAGAGGTGGTGCACAGTATGCACATACCTTGACAGGAAGAGCATCGCTGAGGCCTTTTCGATGAAGAAAATCACCAGTTACCTGTTGCCAATCAACAGCATCAACACTCTTGCTGCTTTCATTTTCACCTCCTACCCATACATACACCATTTTAACTGCTTCTCTTCTGATGGCATTCGATGTAACAAAAATCAAAACCGACTTTGGGTCAAGATCCTTGCGTGCAAATGTAGTTAGCTTTTCCATGCTGGGCCACTGGTAGACTAACAGTTGTGCATTACTGCAAGCTTCTGAGTTACTGTCAGTACGCTCAGTTAATCTAGTTTCAGAATGCGAGCTTGAACTATTACCAGTGCATTTTTCTGAGCAAAAACCACCAGTCAGCTGTTTAACACCATTTGTACTACTCTTATCTGAGGCCTCCTCAGTCCTGCGAATACTAGAAGGGACCCTTGGCGGCAATACAAGACCCTTTTGGAGAGACGGTAGCTTTAGAAGTGTGAAGCCTCCTCTTCTTTCTGCTATAGAAGAGGTCTTGGAAGGAGATCGTATTGATTCCATGCCAGAAGGCTTTGAAGCTCCCTCATTAGATGATTGAGAAAGGGGAGACCTGGACGATGGCACCAAAGCATGAGGCAGATTAGATGAAGCAGGCGAGAGGCCTAATGATGGTGGGGAGCTAGTTGTAGGTGATAAGGAGGGTGAGTCTGAACTATACTTAGAGCTGACGCTTGAATCTGATGACAAGGAGCTTGGAGAAAGGAAAGGAGGTGAGGTTGATGCTTCGGCAGCCAGGTGCTGTACACGGTCTACCCGCGGATCAAAATCCTTGATTAGAGCAGAATCTGAATAAACACGAGCCAACGGCCTGGAGATAAACTTGTGCCTCAGTAAACTCCAGCTGCTTTCTCTAGCTGGAAGATGGGTCTCGTCCCCAGCTCCAGAAGTTGAGAACGCTGGAACCACTCCCCCAGTGATTGCTTTGTAGACGAGCTCAAAATCAGCATCATAAGACTCAATTCTCCGGCTTCCTGGGTTAGTCTTGGATGCTGAATCGATCTGGTCCTTGCTAATCTTTGTATTACTATCTGAATTAGGCGGCGTACTTGAAAATGCATCCCAAAACTCCTGTGGCTCCAAACCTTCTCTCACAACCTTGATGTGCCCCTGCACCTTCTCATACCTCACTACCTGAAACGCAGCAGCCTTTGCATCCTTTTCCATTACCGGATCGCACTTCATTCCAACCCAGACATAGATGGACGACAGAACATGTACAATGAACGCGCCTCTAGAGTCGAGCGCAGCAGGGGATGGGTCATTGAGCATTTTGGGCACTAAATGCAGAGGAGCATACTGGGAGTGAGGCGCCATGCGGTACATCCTGAGAACTGAATTTGGGGACAAAGGAATCGCATGCACCCGCTTCTGGCACTGGAGAAGCTGGCAGGCAAAGCCCATGTTTGGATTCGCAATCCCCCGGGCAGCCTTGACAAACTGGAAGGCGTCATCGAAGCTCTGGCCTTCCCTCCACATCAAGTAGGCGATGACCAGAGACGTCGAGCGCGACACCCCCTGGCAGCAATGCACGAAGACGCGACCGCCCTGCTCCCTCACATCCTCAAAGTAATCAAACACGTCGTAGAGGATGCTGGTGATGTCCTCGGTGGGGCTGTCCTGCAGCCAGAGCGTGCGGTAGATGAGGTCGGACTTGAAGTACTCCGGGCAGACGAAACCCACGCAGTTGAGGACGTGGGTGATGCCGTTCTTCCTCAGGATGTCGCGGTTCTTGGCGACAGCGTCGCCGCCGAGGTAGACATGTTCGGCGACCTTGGAGCACTCCTTGTCGAAGAAGGCGATCTGGTCCTTGCGGCCCTGCGAGCGGAGCGAGGAGAGGTCGAGGCGGAGGCCCTCCCCGGGCTTGGCGGAGGAGGGCCTGGAGGCGCCGGGCGTGGTAGGGTTGGGCCACTCACCGACGTCGTCGGACCCGGCCTTGGGCCACTCGTCCAGGCTGCGGCGAGTGATGGCGAGGGGCTGCAGCGGCGGGAGGCAGGACCGCGCCTTGGAGCTCATCGACCGCGGGGTGAGCGGCGGCGGCGGCGGGACGCGGCGGGACTGCCCACCCCCGCCACCACCTGCCCCGGCCCCGCCCGCGGCGTCCGGCGGTGGGGCCGGCTCCCTCGGCTCGGACCACGACACGGAGCGCCAGAACTTGCGGCCCCCGGCCCCGGCCGGCGCCGGGCCGTCGTCGGGGGTCGCCATGGGACGGCCACGAATCGGAGCCTCCTCAGGCGGCGACGGACGCTGCTCGGAGACGGCAGCACGCGCTTAGGCCATTTCCGTGCCACGGGAGAAAACAAAAATCCTCAAAAAAAAAAAATGGGGGGAATCCGCACCTGATCCGCCCGCGGCGGCAAATCCGGCCCGGGCGCGTCGGTCCGCGGCGGATCGGGGCGGGCGCGGGCCACCAGATCGGGAGATCGGCGCGCCACCAGTTGGTCGCCCTCCTCTCGAACGACGGGGAGGGCAGGGGAGCCTGCGGAGGGGAAGGAGAGAAAGGGGAAGCAGTGGCCCTAGTGGGTGAGGGTTTTCAGGAGGCGCCGGGGCGATCCGGGCCGTCGGATGCGCGCCGGGATCCGTGCGGCCCGGATCGGACGGGTGGCTGCGCGGTGGGCCCCGGGTTTGACGGGGGTGGTGTTGACTGGTCTCGCTGCAGCGGCTGGTCGAGGAAGGCAGGAGGAAACAAGACTGCGTGTCATGTCCCCCCAAAAATGTTAGGTGCACCTGCTCTTTGGACACTTTGCAAAACAAAATCGCGGATGGTATTGCGCCGAGGGACGGGGACGGTTCCCGATAGGTTTAGATATTCCGTGTCTCAGATCATGGGTGTTTTGTGATGATTTGGACGCTTTAGGTTATTTATTGCGGCGTCGATGTCTGGATGACGAAGTTAAGAAAATGTTTTTTTGTGTGAGTTTCACATGTCATAAAAGGTTTGGTTGTAGTGAGCAAGAATCGACAAGAATTTTTTTGTGTTTCAAAGGTGCATGGAGAGACAGCGAAGCTTGTTGCATATCGGGAGTCGGTTTTTCTGGTGTGTTGTGACGCTAGCTTTATTAGTGGAGCAAGGACGCGACGATGAGTTGGTTGGTTTTCAATAGATCAATGGTGTGGTTATTTTCTAGGATTTGAATGCTCTAGATTATTGATTACGATATCAACAACCAAGCATTTAATTTATGGGCACCATACAAGAGTTGCATGAAAAAGTTTAGCTTCGGTGGGAATCGACAAAAACTCTTACGCACCAATGGTTGCCTCGAAAGGGGATGAAACTTGCTACATATCGAGAACCGATTGGTGCGTCCTAACGTCATCTTATATTGGTAGGGGCAAGGACATGATTGGTTGGTTAGTTTCGGAACACCGGTAAAACGACAGAGGTGTACATAAAGTTAAAGTTAAGAGTCGAGACAAACTTTGACCCTACACGAAAAGAGTGATGGCACATGATGTGTGTCCTACTACAAAAAAAAAAGTTGGATTTCATTTTGCCAAAAAATGTCATGGGAATATTAGGTGCGAGACAAGTTTGTTTGCTCCTGTGGTCATGCTGTTGGGTACTCCTTGCCTACTCTTTTTGTATAGTGAATGGCCATCAAGGTGTAGACTTACGCTGTTGCCTTGTCGGCTTGTGTGATAAAGGAGTATTAAGAATCCGGTCTACTGCTACTCTCGCCGCAGTTGCAGGAATTCGTAGAGCACTTTCTTTTTATTTTATATCTTAACGAATCGTAGTATAAGGCCCGTCTCAATAAAAGTTTCATCCAAAGTCCAGCCAGCTTATTAGTTCATAGAATACTCGTTTCTTTTACAAAAAAAACTAAATTTGAGCCAAATCAAATTTTTCAAAAGTTTAAATAAGATTATATTAAATAATATCAATTTTTATATATGTAAGTAGGTCTAGTATGAAAACATATTTCATAATCAATCTAACAATACTTATCTCGTATCACAAAGTTACTATTTTATTAATGATTATATCTAAACTTAAAATCGTTTGACTACTCCCTCAAAAAAACAAGAATTGAATTTTTTTTCTCGAATGGGATGGAGTACGTAATAAGTTTGAAAAAACGGATACTATAGTT
Source organism: Saccharum spontaneum (assembly GCA_022457205.1). Lineage (NCBI taxonomy): Eukaryota > Viridiplantae > Streptophyta > Magnoliopsida > Poales > Poaceae > Saccharum > Saccharum spontaneum. The sequence goes on from CM039613.1 coordinate 8,412,455, forward strand.
TATGATAATTTCGTCAGAGTCTCCCGTTCAAATCTTGTAATTTCAGTAACAGATCAAAATCAGATACTTGCCGACATATACACTCATCCTCCGCCGGCTCATCACATCGTAGCGGATAGCAGGTACGCGTCAGCGTCACAACATGTCATCAGGTCCAAGAAACCGGCCGGCTCAAAGTTACTTCGCTGACCGGGAAGTTACAGTCCAAGTAGTAAAAACTGTCTGCAGCGGCACGTCGGCACGCACAACCAACCAGAGGAGCAATACATGCATAGGCAAAAGTGAAAAACATGTACGTATTTACAGGTATCCACAAGTATACCTCGCTGACACGCCACATCACATTCCCAATCTCACAGGTAGGAAACGAACAACATAGAACGGAATGGAAGCACACATCAGATTCAGAGACGGGCCCTGTTTAGCCTAAATTTTCTCCCAAATTTCACTATGTAAAAAGAAGATTCCCCATCACATTAAAACATCGGCACATGCATGGAGTACTAAATGTAGATGAAATTAAAAACTAATTGCACAGTTTTATTCTACTTTGCGAGACGAACATTTTGAGCCTAATTAATCAATGTTTGGACAATTATTACCAAATAAAAACAAAATTACTACAGTACCTAGGGCACTGTTCATGCCCGAATTCAGGCCCGGGCATCTAAACAGGCCCACGGAGAACAGCAGAGCCACTCTCCATCCAGCCAGTCTGCCTCAGTGTCACTGTCCACTCACCACCACAAGTCTTCGGTTCCAACACAAAGTTTCACACATCTTTCCAGTGAAATTCAGCAGAATTCAGGGTCAGTGAAATTCAGCAGAATTCAGGGCAGGGCATAGGAATAGGAGGGGGTATAGCATTCCATGCTTCACCTGCACTGCGCTGCTCACCAGTCATCAGCCACCACAGGTTTAGAAACAGCCAAACAGGGCAGTGGATATAGAGCAGAAGGCCGCAGAGATGTATATATGGCCAATGAGGGTGACATGGGAAGGACAGTGACCTATAACAGGGGGCCAAACCCATTGTCATCACTCAAGCACAACTTATACGCGCCATTAATGCGCAGCTTGGACCAGCAGGTTTCAGGTCAAGGCCAAACTCAGGAAAGGATGGCGTCCGACAGCGACGGCTTCCCCAAAAATCCAAATGCAATCGAGCAAGCAAGGCACAAGGCAGCAATTGAAATATCCACTGAGATCACTGCTCTCTTACCAGTTCAAAGGAGCTTTGCCCAATTGTCTAGTTGCTGAACCTGGTTCAGATACACGTGGGAGGAATTCAATGACAAGGCTGTTAAAAAGGTGCCTGAGTTTTACTGTTATGCGATGACCGGCTCCTCCACGGTCAGATTTGAATGGTGCAGTTTTATTTGATTTTGGGAATCAAACACATAGACGAATTGTATAGATTCTTTTTGTGAATGACAAACAGATATGGTACAGTGCAAGGGACAACATCAGGTTCTCTGTTCAAAGTATGGCAGGTGTATAGATGAAGGCAGAGCACCTCGTGGATACCTTCGCTCTGAAGGTCCTGCTTACTGAACAAAGCACGAATCTGGGCCGGTTGGAGGCCTCCGAGCATAGTAGTTTGTGACTGGAGCCGCAGCGATACCACGGTGATTCAGCAGGCATCTGAAATAGTGTAGCCGTGACAGGACGGTTGTTTCTACGTCTTGGGCGGTTATGGCCTCCAATTGACTCCACAGACGCTCTACAGTAATTCAATGGTGACAAGTGAGTCCTTACAGAAGAAGGGGCGGAAAATGATTGTGGTTCACACTTCCATGATGTGTCTCTCGTACCTGCTGCTGCAGCTGCTCGGGGCCATATTGTTTGTAGAACATCGGATGTGTCTGCTGTCTCACCCCACATGCAAACTTCCCCACCAAGTACTAGCTTTTGCTGGTCTTTGTCACTGATCCCGTCGAGTGGCTCGCCACTGTAGACATCTTCCCAGGGAACATCAAGATGATCAAGGTACCAGACACCTTGATTGCTCATTATACATCTGAAACCCCTTGCCACAACCTTAGGGCAGACTCCAGGCCCCAGCCTGAAGTGTTTCATAAGTTAAACTTATTTAACACTATGCATCGGTCACTAATTTGGATATGGAAGATATGATTGTCAAGAAATGAAAGAAATAGGTTGTGTAGCATAAAATAGATTTATGATTTACCAATTGTGCACCACTGTAAGAGGATTGAGGTTTTCTGCGAATGAATTGAAGGTTTCTTCCCTGCAGGCACAAGTCAAAATTAAAGCTCATCCTCTTCCCTTCAAACTCCAAAGTTAAAAGTAAACAAGGATATAAGGAACAGACCAATTCACAGGAATCCAGTTTAGCTTAATTGCCAACTGTTGGGCCTTCAGAACAAAGTATTTATAAGCATCCTTTGTGGTCATGTTGCGCTCATTAAGCCTGAAATTGAGGATGTTAAACAATTAAATAAAAGGAACATCTAGCAACAGATAACAATAAATAATGGATTAAACCTAGTTGTTGGATAAGATTCCATACCACTGCCTCACATGAGGTGTTGTGTTCCAGCATCCTGTCATGGATATTAGAATTCGTCAGGTAAAAACTTCAGAAGAAAAAAAGGTACTCTAACACTAAAAGGTTTATATATCATCATCTATTTAGGCACGATAGTGTTACTGTATCAGTGACCATTATGCTCAACAGACAACACATGGAGAAAAATTACACAAGATCCATTTGAGCATCAGAAGTAATATGGCACTTACTATCATTTTGCCTATCAATAGAAAAAAGACATCTATAAAAGTGGTATGAATCACTCTGTTCAGAGTGTTTCTGAAATAGAATGGAAGTTGTAGTTGAAATTGATACAACAGAGCAAACAGAAATGACAGTATGTCGTGGCAAAAAAAAAATTACAACCTTCCTTAAAACAGAGTCGTAAAGTCTTATTTAGAAGTTAATTTGCAACAGAAATCGGCTAACCTGTATATACTTCATCACCACCCAAGTGAAACAGCCCGAATGGAAAGATTTTCCTCATATCTGAGAAGATAAAAAAGGTCCATAATAATGAACCATTTTGTTACAATGCAGCAATGCACAAATTGCTATATACAAAAATCAGCAGAGAATTACTATAGATCATAATCAATATTTTGTGCACAAGTTCTGTACAGGAGGATGTCACAACTGTCACTGGATGACATTTTGTGCACATTTATGATGGCTTGCACATGCTTCTAAAGCATTCCAAGAGTTCAGTCCAATCAATAAATAAGAATTTATAGTTTCCCACTAGGCTTGGGACAAAAGGCTATGTTGTTGTTGTTGTTTGTAGTTTCCCACTAGGTTCTACAGAAGGCAGGTCATGAATTTCTGAAATAATAGTTTTTTTATGTAACAATTGGCTAATTATTTAAGTCCATTTCATTAGTTGTGGAAGAGCATATTTCAGCAAAACACAACCCAATATTGAGTTGGTCAGTCCATATTCGTAATGATTTGTGGAACACTATTTCTAGATAAAGTACTAAGTACAGTTTGGAAAGAAATTCATATGCCGGATGAATGAACTTGTATAGGGGCTCACACATTCCACATTGCATAATTTCAATGTATTCATTTTCACTTTCTTCAAAAAATAACATATGATGTGAAAACAATATGAAGTGGATGAGTATTTGTCCAATTAGTATTCAAGTCCTCATATGACTTAACGAGATTGAGAAAAAAGTGTGAAAGGAACTGACCAGACAAAATTCCAGAAATTACTTCAAATGTGAAATTGCTAGAGACATCTAATGGCTCTGTACAATTGGGAGAAGGCCAGAGCTTTGGGTATCCATTTCCCCTGCAAAACACACACACACACACACACACACACACACACACACACACACACACACACAAATTTTGAATAACAGATAATGGAGAAAAGTCGCATAACCATATTTATATGCCTAATCAAATAGCATAATTAGAAATATGTAGACAAGTATGCATTATTTTCAGTTGAAATGTAAATCAACAGATGAAAATCAAACAAGGGGAATTATGGTGATTTCTTGATGTGGGTACCATAGGACATATGTTGTACCCAAAAGCAACTAACTGCTTGATCAATCAAGTTGTCTAGTCAATCCTAGTCGCCAGGGGACCGACCAGGTGACTAGTCGCGATTAGTCATCAACCCTGGTCGGCCCTAGTAGTCCCCTATATATCAGACTAATCTATAAACTCTATAAAGCTAAACCCCACTAGCTATTTCTCTAAACATGCAAGCTGTCCACCTAATCAGTCCACTATCGGATGCATTTATGACCAACTAGCATTTGCAATTATGATCTACATGTCAGCAAGACACGTCATCCACTAATATGCATTTAGTTGTCCACATCAGCATGCCATGTCATCCCCTAACATTAACTTATAATTGTTGATCCCTTTGTATAAGTAATTTTATTCCAAATCATCAGCAATTTCCGCGGCAACGCGCGGGGTATTCACCATCAGTCCACTATCGGATGCATTTCTGACCAACTAGCATTTGCAATTATGATCTACATGTCAGCAAGACACGTCATCCACTAATATGCATTTAGTTGTCCACATCAGCGTGCCACGTCATCCACTAACATTAACTTATAATTGTTGATCCCTTTGTATAAGTAATTTTATTCCAAATCATCAGCAATTTCGGCGGCAACGCGCGGGGTATTCACCTAGTATACCATATAAACAAATGCAGAACCAAATCTGCACAACAGCAGCAGCTAAGCCACAAGCCAGCACCCACCAGCAGCAGTACACATACACAACAGTAAATAGAGACAGGCAGCGCAGAGAGGAATTGCTACACTGCTACTGCAGCAGTCAAGATTCATGAATAAGATCTTGAGAAAATGGAGGGATGAATGGAGAAAGTAACATCTGAGGAGGAGCTCATCTTCACAGACGAGGCAGCAGCAGCTAGGATGGGAAGGGAGGAGGCAGTCGGCGCCCTACAGTGACAACTTCCGTAACTTTATTCCACGAGCTCTCCCAGCAGCCTGCTCCAGTTGTCCTGGCCGCAAAAACTAGGATGGGGAGGAGGCAACAGCAGGAAGGGAAGGAAGGGTACGGATTCGGACAGCGGAGCTGCTTCTCCTGCCCAAACACCGGGATCCTGCCTGTGCCGGAACGGCTGGCTACTAGATGTGGCTGTGAGACTGGTTGAAGAGAGTGACAATGATACTGATGTGAGGGTTCACGCAGGTGGTGACTGCATTCTAAGGTTGCAAATTGGACCCAAAAACTTAAGCCCAAGTAGCCCTAGCCAACCTAGATAGAGTCCATGTCTCAGATGCCCAGCAATTGCATTATGTTTCTGGTTGTCTGTTGTCCACCCCCTATTCGTCCAACTAATCGGACAACCAGAAAACTAATCAGTCTAATCAGGTCGTAGCTCCTAGTGAAGTCCAGAGCAGCAATCAGGACGACTAATCGCGATTAATCAGACGACTTAATACAATTGATGAATCAATACTTGCAAGTTGTAACACTAAGTGACGCCATGGAATAACATCATTAATTTCTTCAATTGTGCAGGAGTTAACTAAGTCACACTTAACAAAGCAACTGGCAAAAATCTACACTGGAACACAGGGAGAAGTCACTCTGTCTCGCTGAACATCACAAGAAAAGCTGGCAAACTCACCATGATTCTGCATGACCAGGCACATCAATTTCTGCCATGACATTGATACCTGTAAAATGTAAAGAATAGTACTAGTAAGCATAATATTAGAGAATGTAATGATATATGTCAACATCCTATGGTAATTTATCCTCCCTCCTTTTTTTCTCTCTTTCTTCTCCTTGTACAGTTTGTTTCTCCTTTTTTTTTGCCTTGTACAGCACTTTTTCCTACTTATATAAATATATTTTACCACAATGGGTTTCCCCTGTTGTTTTCTCTCAGGACAAAAAAAACTATGACTTGTAATTTCTGAGTGAAATAGTTATAGTCAATTAGATGAAAGATATATGTGCATGGATTTTCTATGACTGCAATCTGAAGTAGCAAGTGACCGAAAGTACCTCTTTTCTTAGCGTAGCTTTATGTGGCGAAGTATGAGACAAGATATGGAAGCAATTAGAGAACATCAGTCAGCAAAAGCACTAGACGAGAAAATCAAAAGGTAATGCTAAAGTCGAATGATGTAATGACATACTTCACAATATCATGTGCATCTTCCACGGTGTAGCGCTCCCATTTGGAGTAAGAACCTATCCAAAGGTTTGGATATGTTGGCACCTCCAACGGAAAGGATTCCTCATCGATGACATGCCAATGAAGAACATTCTACTGGACACAACTCCAGGTTTCAGTACATGGGAGTTCTGGTAATGGTAGCATAACAAGCACGATCCAGAAGATGGTAGTATTACCAGCTTAGCAAATGACATTGAGTCAATCACTTGCTTAATAACATCAACCGGAAGATAATGCCGTGAGGTGTCTGCAATACATGCGATAGACACAAGATTTCACACTTTATGTTTTGTTTCTTGTTGATAACTCAGTGTGATTTTAGTACAAGCATTAAGCTACATTTTTACCTAGGAGCAGCCCACGAAAAGCAAAGCGGGGCTCATCTTGAATATGCCATGGGGCATTGCGCACTTCAACATTTTTGGTGTCATAGTTGAAAACGCAAAGTTGACTGAATGTCTGCCAATCAATTAAACAAGTAATGTTTATGTGCATGCCCCAAAATCTTAAAACATCATAATTTAAGTATTAACTAGCTCTTCAGAGATCATGCAAAACATGTTTACAATCAGCAGAATTAAAAGTAAAAAGCCGATTAAAATTTCAAAACAATGCACACTCAGTTCGTACCTCCAGTCCACGAATAGCTCCATATATTGTGTTTGCCTACAAGTACAGGTAAAGTACGGCTTCAGTTACAACATCGAAGCACATAAAAGTGAAAGCTAAATAATTCTGCAAACCAAGCATATGCTTGGTAAAAAAAAAGATGTCAATACAAATGCAAGTATGTCAGCATGTGTGCACTTAATCATAGGGATAGTGAATATGGATAAGGAAGACAACTTTCACTGAAATCATGCCCTGAAGACTACTTGCACAAGATATTAAGTGGTAGGTATGCCAGTGATGCTTAATAGTTTATCTCAACTGCCTTACAAACTTCAATCACTAACCATTATTTAGTTCATTCTGATTAAGAAAACTATAACAACTAGAACAATTCCAGGTTTCCAGTGAAAAGCACCAACAACGCAAAGGAGTAACATCCGAAAAGAATGGAGAACTAGTAACTGTACAATCAACTCTAAAAGCCACAACAATTCGCAGGCGATCGAGAAGGCATGGAGCACAGCTGCACCGAATCGAACAAAGTCTACAGAGCAGAACCGTGGGGGAAGAGGCCAGACGAGCAGACCTCAATGATTGCTCCTCCGACTATGGAATTGATGCCGCCGGCAGCCCCCACGTAGATGGCGTAGCTCTCGTCCACCCCCAGCGCCAACTACATACATACACGGAACCAAAAAAAACGTCAGACCCGCCCGTGCACTGACTGACTGATTCAGACGAAAGCTGCCAGCCAGCAAGCTACACTACGCACCGTGTCGTTGGCGGAGTTGACGACGACGGTGAGCCTGGTGACGTCGTACCTCGCCCCCCGCGCGCGCGCGGCGTGCGCCCACGGCGCGAACACGAGCCCCCGGTACCGCTGGAACGCCTCGGCCACGGCCGGGGAGCGGCCGCCGGGGCCCTGCGGGTCGAGCACGAGGTCCGGGTCCACGGTCAGGGTCCGGGACCCGGACGAGACGCTCTTGGGCAGCGGCCATAGGTAGATGGGCTCTCCGGAGGAGGTCGCGTTCGCGGCAGGCGACGCGTGGCGCCGCGCGCCGGCGGCGGCGCCGGCGAGGAGGAGGAGGAGGGCGGAGAGGAGGTAAGCGGGGAGGTTGGGGGGCATTTTGGGAAGGTTGGGAAGAATTTTAATGTGCTGACGGAGTGATGGTTTTCAGTGATTTTGATGAGAGAGTCGCGGGGATCAATTTATATACGTGGCCAAACAACTCGAGCGTTTTTCGTAGAGGTCCTCAATGTTTTCTCATATATTGCCATATTGTTTAGGTCCCATTTCCCCATTGGAGTGGACACTTTGGACTAAAGTGCTAATGTCTGTTAAAAGAAGGTTTGCAAGAAGAGGAAAGAAATTAAGAGTAATCATGTTCTAAGAGTAGAACCTCCTTACACCAAGTTGTTTGTTTAAGATCCAAAACCTGCCGGTTTGAGGACCTAGAGCAAGCCTTTAAAAATTATAGCATTTGTGTAAGTGCAAGGACACCATGTAGACCGGCGGTCACGGCAGAGCAAGCCACATGTATTTTCCTACTCTTGGCGGCCTTGCGCTCCAAATTATAAGATGTTTTAGCTTTTTAAAAGTATTGTTTTTATTATGTATCTAGAGATAGTGTATATGAATATATTTAAGTGCATGTTAAAAGTTATGCATATAGGAAAAAATCTTAGAATTCATAACGGAGAGAGAACCTCCTAGAGGTTGTTAGTGAAGGCCACCACGATTTGGATCCATCACAATGGCTTAATAGTCACAAGCATGAGACGAGTAGATCCAAAGGGGACTAATAAATGCAATCTTTGCACACTAAGGCAGGGGATATCGTACATAATGTTAGTCTAAACACTAAACAATTGATTACCCGTAAATAACGGACCATACGATCATTGTAAAAGAGGCAAATGGTGTTTAAGCAGACTAAATTGCCGTTCGAAGGGACACGATTGGCCATCCTACAACGTTTATTAAAGCGGGCCAAACCACCATTTAGGGAAGGGGGGAGACCACATGTGTGTAAGTGGATTGAAGTGAAATTAAACTAAATTTCATTTCAATCCACTTCAACACATATAGATTGAAGTTGACACACATGCATCCAAACAAGACCATAGTACGAACGACGGAGGTATATACGTCGGGGTTTGTTTGCTACTAACTTGGTATGGAACATGGGGTTCATACCAGTGGCGGATCCAGAACAAAATCTTAGGTATGACGGTCCGAATACACTTTCGATGTCATCTTGCTAATTCAGCGCATCATTTATTCACTAATCTAATTACTTCACATCACAGTTGACATAGCAATTAGAATTTGTCAATTTTCACTTATTATCTTCCCATCGGAGGCGGCACAGCTTGGCACACTGCTTCACTACTGCATGCTTCTCCGCTAGGCTGCTGCGGCTGCAGAGTCCACTCACACAGGGTTCAGACGTGCAGTCGGCCGACACTTCGAGCAAGCAGTTGTAGGCTAAATAATAGACCACGAACATTGTGATGTCTGCTCAGCAATCAGAGTTTCACCTCGTTCGGCTGGCTGGTGGCTGATGCTGATTTATTGTGAGAGAAAAATACTGCTGGCTGGCTGGTGGCTGCTGGCTGATGCTGAATTGGTGTGAGAGAAAAGCACTGCTGGCTGACTGAAAGCCAGCCAGCCGAACAAGGCCTTTATCGTCAATATGTTTGGCACAAGCAAGTACAGCCAGCCACTTTGTCTTCTTTCTCAAGTGTTAATTGCTAATGCTGACTCTTGAGGTCGAGATACATGCATGAAGGGGTGGCTGGCAGGTGTGGCGGCCGCCATAGCTTGCCAGATAGGTGGATCCGCCCCTGGTTCATACAGTGCAGCATGTGTAACAAACTAAGGCCTTGTTTAGTTGGCAAATTTTTTGGCGAAATATAACTGTAGCAGTTTCGTTGTTATTTGGCAATTAGTGTCCAATCATAGTCTAATTAGGCTTAAAAGATTTGTCTCGTCCATTTCGTCTAAACTGTGTAATTAGTTTTATTTTTTATCAATATTTAATGCTTCATGCATACGTCCAAAAGATTCAATGTGACAGGAAATCTGAAAAATTTGGCAAAATTTTTGGCATCTAAACGCTACCTAACAAAGTTGGCTCGTACAGGGGACGTCGAGTGCAAAACTGAAAATACAGAACGTGTACGGGGGTTTTCTGTGTACGTGCAAACTATAGCTGCGACTGCGACGTGCAGATGCAGTACGCAACGACGCAACGGAGCGCGCGCGTGGGACCCCACCTGGCAGGCACGGAACTTTAATAAGGTTGTGACTGTGACCACCTGTGCTGTCGCTTGGCTGCTGCAAATTGTCATCATATATATACGGGGTACATACTACATTTCGTTTGTCCCTGTCTGGGCCGTGCAGTACAAACCAAGGTTGGTTTGTGCGTGCATCCTTTGGAGTGAAGACCTTCCCTAGCTTAGCTTAGCTAGAGTGGACAGAGCAGACCATGATAGGCAGGTGACCTGCAGCTGTCCAGATTGTACTCTAACGAGTGTTGATTTAGAAGAAGATACTTTACTCTTCTTACATAATACTATATATACTAGTGTGCACATCAAGACGTGCTAGTTTAGTACAGTACTTAGCATTAAAAAAAGTAGTGTGCAGAACATTTTCCAAACGATAATTGGTGAAGCAACCCGTTCGTTTTCGCTCTACGAGCCTGCTGCCCGAAATCGAGTGCCGTCCGTTCAGTTGGGCAACATGCACGCATTCCGGCTAGGAATTCATCCTGAGAACCGTTCTCTGGCAAACGAACGGGCCCCAAGGAAAGGTCCAAACAGGCCCGCACGCCACGAGACGAGGTATATAGTTTGACACTTATATTGTTACGGCACAAATAATCTGTTATAAGCACCATTTTTACCAGCTTGCTTCTTTGTACATACATGTATTAAAACCTCACATTTGTATTGTACCTCACGAGAATCCAAATCTATTTGGTTCAATATCTGCTTGATCTGATCATATGGACATTCTTGCTATCCTTTTGCATTTGTACTGCATGCTGCTCCCAGGCCAGGATTGTGTACTTGGTTTTGCCATCGTCAACCAAATATAATTGTACTATACTGACGGGAAAAAATCCATATTGCCTGTTTTGGAAGTGAAAGATATAGAACATATGCAGCCGATGGGAAATAATAAATCAAACCAACCTAAACCCTGCTATGTGAACTATCAACCGTGATAATGCACAATGTACGTGACACGCACATACATAGCTCAACCTGCTTTCCCTACGTTTATTGTCGGTTCTTGTGGTTTCAGCCAAACAACTAATAAAATGCCTATCATAATTGTCTAATCTTCACCCTTTTGGGACACTATTGTTCTCATTCTAAAATTTACATGTTTTCTCCATTGAATCCATTTTTTTTCTTATATATTTCACCAACTACTACTTGTCAGGTTGCTGTAAAGCGTGCTGTCTGGAGTGAAGAGCTAGCTGACAAACTTCCATTTCCATTTGACTCTGCAGGAGAACAGCTCGTCCCAGGCTACTTGTTATAGTTGATGAGTCCGTGAAACAGCAACAACAATTGGCAAATTGCTAGCTCCCTTCAAATGGACAAAGCCACATGATACTAGAAGATGCAACATTAAACTGTGAAGCATCTTCCAAGACTTCCGAAGATCTGTTACAACAGGATTGTGAATCCAATAGCGAATCCTTGCATGGAATGGATATCAAGGACCAACCAGGAGTCAGACTTGGATCTACGTACAAGCATTGAAGATGACAAATTATTCATTAGCAATGAAAATTTACATAGACCAGGTTCACCAGTATCACATGTTTTTGAAGATACTAGAGCTCCAGATTCCTTTGCAGAGTAATGCGAGGTTCAACTTGGCGATACTAGAGCTCCAGATTCCTTTGCAGAGCAATGCGAGGTATCTTCAGAACATTCCTGCTTGCCTCATGTATTGATTCTCAGTTGACTATATGGATGTTGATACTGAAGCTGGCGCAGAAGTTGAGAGATGACCTGTCTTAGATGATTCAGTTGGAAGGCACCTCCCAACTGAATGGGATGTCAGGAGAACCCAAACCATCATTTTCCTCTGTTTTTTTTACAACTCTTGCAGCAGTAAAAAAATTAAATAATAATAAGACAAACACAGAGAGAGACGATAATTAACCACCACAATAATAATTAACAAAAGCGTGCATGAGAGATCGTATTCATCTCCGAAGGAGTTGCAGTTTAAATGTTCAATGACAGGACCTCTTCTTGTCTAATACCCTGACCTGACTTGATAACGCTAAGACTACCGACCGACGCACTGAACGACTCAAGAAGCAGCAGCAAGCCGACGACGACGACCACTCTCTTTATTAACCATGACCTGACGACGATGACACCGAGACTGACTCTCCTAACTCTCCTTCCGGTGGGGTGTGGGCTTCCGGCTTCAGTTGGAGCTGGGAGGCGCGAAGAAGATCTCCGAGTCGAGCCTCTTGGACCGGAACAGCTGCTCCATCTCCGGCGTGGTGTTGAACGACGCCTGCAGCACCTCCGCTGAGATGGCCTTCCACACCGACGTCTTCCCGGCCAGGTGGCTGAAGATCGGGCTGCAATGTCGTTTCCAAACAAACCATTCAGTCAGTTTCCTGTACAATTCGCAGGCAAAGCAACAGCTCAAAGATCGAAGATGAACAATGCACTTACTTGGGGGTGGTGATGATGGAGAACCATTCCATCCCGGACGCGTCGGCGATCTTGGACACGACGTGGAACCGAGGCACGATGAAGAGCACCCCACCCTCAGCGCGGGTCTCCAGGACGCGCTTCCCGTCAGGCCCGACCACCTGGACCCGCCCGCTGCCGCGCACGATGTACGTGACCTGGTACGCCGAGTCGCACGAGAAGCCCGGGGAGCACATGGAGTGCGCGTCGATGCGGACCAGGTCGGCGCCCAGCCCGACGTCCTTCACCAGCGGGAGGTTCGCCGTGTTGAGCACCACCACGCGGCCGCCGCCGGGGATGTCCACGTCCAGCGGCGCCTCCAGGCAGTTGAGCGCCATGCCCTCGCGGTCCTTGGCCGAGCCCGCCGGCAGCGTGGCGGAGGTCTTGACGATCCCGGAGGCCGGCTGGCTCGACACCAGCTTCGCGGCGTCGGACTCCGGCAGGTCCCACGCGCGGGACACGAACTCCGTGCTGAAGCCCGTGAAGATGCCCGTGGAGCCGGTGAGCTGGAAGTTCGTGAACTGGCCCTGCTTGTGGCCCTTGGAGGTGTCGCCGAGGAACAGGATGATCAGGTCGGACGACGCGGTGGGGGCGTTGTGCCACCATGTCAGGACGCCGAAGGGGAGAGCGAGGGCGTCGCCTTCCTTCACGGCCACCACCTTCTCCTTGGTCGCCTCCGGCAGGACGATGCCGCAGGTGCCAGCGCCTGTTCAAGCATCAGATCAGATATACTATGTATCAATCAGAACCAGAGAATATGAGGAATTCATCCACTGCAAAGAAGGGTTTACAAAACAGAGAAATTGAGATGCCGTAGGAAAATTCAACTACAGCGATGCCATTGGAAACTACAGCTCAATCACGACCCCTACTTAAACAAAGACTTCACGATCATCAACCGAATTTTTCTAAAAAAGATTAATTCACAACAGTAGACCATGAAATTCGAGATCTGATTAGCGAATATAATCCATTAGATTAGATTATAACAAAGCAGCTACAAAGTGATGCCATCGCATTCGCATGATGATAAAACTGTGAACATGCATGACTCAATCAGGAATTCATTCACTGCAATGAAGGGTTTTCAGAACAGAGAACAGCTAATTAAGCTAGTATAGACAGACTAGCACAACGAATTAGTGAGACAGCACTGGAAAAAGTCAACTGCAGCGCGATCACGACCCCTACTTCTTAAACTAAGACTTCACGATCAATCAAACTAGTAACGACTTGCCACGACAGATTTTCTAAACAAATTAATTCGAGATCTGATGCACGAATATAACTGATGCCATCTCAATGGTGATAAAATTGAGAACAGGAATGACTGAATTCTCTTCTCCATAGTACGTTGCCAATCTGAACCCCACAACCATGCAAACCAAATTGGAACATCCAACCTCGTCGAGGTCACAGTCTAGTTCACAAACTGGATGATGTCCACCCCCTGACCCCCACCTCCAAGCCCACCACCACCCCACGGTTCCAAACTAAAACAGAGGGATCCTATGCACGGATGCAATGTCAAAATTACGAACACATGACTGCAAAATTAAGAACGAGCGAGTAATGCGGTAACAAATTACTTTTCAACTACTACTGACACATCCCACCACCACCTCCCAATCTAATCTAACTTGTCCAAACAAATTCAAATCCAATCGCAACACAAGGCACACGCCAGCGTCAGCAACATACTGAACCTGTCCTGCTGCAAGAGGTAAGAGCAGAGGAGGAGGCGATGATCGATCATACCTTGGAGGACGTAGGCGACCTTGGCGGAGTCGGAGTAGCTGGGCAGCGCGAGGCCGCCGGCGGCGAGCGAGAGCTTGGCGGCGCCGATGGAGGCGACGCCGAGCATGGGCAGGTCGGCGGGGCTCCACTCGTAGTAGGCGCCGCCCTCGCCGCCGTACGCCTTCCGGGGCTGCTTGGGGGTCAGATCCACCGCCGCCATCGCTGCTGCTGCGTCGAGAGGATCGCGGAAGTGGTGGACTGGTGGTGACGGTGGTGGTGATCGGGATCGGAGGAGGGGGCTTTGGTGTTTGTGAGAGATGAGGAGGCCTAGGGTAGGGCGCCTATTTATAGCGGGATCGGATGACGGCGAGTAACCGCGGCTGGCTAATCCGAGATTAACGGGCAGATTAGCAGGAGCGAGTTTATCCTCTCCCTCGTCATCCTGTAAAAACGGCCGGAACGGAACGGGTGCTTTATCCAATATCCACCACTAGGGATGAAAACGGATCGGTTACGGACGGATATCACTAATATCGTATTTGTTTTCATATTTATGTCCGGATTCGGATTCGAATACGGATAGTATAAAAAATACCGAATAGGATATGATTGGATATCAACATCATAAATATGTGATTTAAATATTCGGATACGAATACGGTATCGGATGTTAAATATCCGGACTCGGATACGGACGGATTAAAACCCCTCTAAACGGATTCGGTGTCGAATACGGTCGGAAAATATCCGTACCGTTTTCATCCCTATCCACCACGCACGGGCTGCTTCACAACAGGGGCTTGTTTAGATTGCAAAAAAAGTGAATCCGATAAATAGTACCACTTTCGTCTTATTTGACAAATATTATCCAATCGTGGACCAACTAGACTCAAAAGATTCATCTCGTGATTTCCAACTAAACTGTGTAATTAATTATTTTTTTTACCTACATTTAATACTCCATACAAACGGTTAAAAATTGATGTGATAGAGAGAGTGAAAAAATTTGGAATTTGGATGGCATCTAAACAAGCCCCAGCTTTCCCCGTCCCCTACGGCGCTGGCAGCGCGGCGCGGAGCTGGTGGCGAGCTGCGCGTCCCAGCTCGCTGACTCGCGGGGCCCACGGCGGCGGCGCGCGTGGGGTGTTGGGCTCCTCTCGCGGCGGAGCTGGCGCGGGCCCACCTGTCATGCGCTGTAGTTCGTACAGATCGGATTGATGAGCCTCGGTCTCGCGGGATTTTAGAATCTGCATGTAGAGTAGTTAGTTAGGAGGATTATAGTAAGAAGAAGATAAGTTTGGATTTGGATTAGATAATTTGGATTTGGATGCGCAGTTGCATTGCACGTATCTGGACCAGGCGTTTTGTGCGTGCCAGTCCGAGTCCTGAGCTGAGGGGAGAAGCCTTTTGGCAGCGCACGAACTTGGCGTGTGTGTGTGTTCCGTCGTGTCGTTTTGTCCAACGGGTGCGCAACAGAACGCCGCGGGTTCGTTGCGTGGAGAAGGAGACGACGACCCGTGGCCGTGGTGGCGCCGCGATACAAAGGTCTGCCTTGCGTCACACGACGGCGTTCCCAACCAAATTTTTCGTTTTTTGGGTCGAATTTGTTTTTTTTTTTGGCGAGGGAACTCGAATTTGAGCTCACTGATAACAAAAAAAAAATCATTCATTATCCGTCATATAATAAGAATGATAAGCTTTCTTGTTCTGATGACGAATGATGATTAGCACGAAGATGAACGAACCCACCATCCGATTAGATAGACAGTTTGGAATATGTTCTCAAGCTCCACGATTAACTCTTTTTATTTGTCTTTCGAAGAAGATAATAATAATATATTCCCTCCATCCCAAATTATAAGACGTTTGACTTTTTTAACACCAAGTTTGACCACTCGTCTTATTCAAAAATTTGTGTAAAATATCAATTCTTTTATCGTGGCTTGGTATATTAATAAAAATTTCTCAAGAATCACTTAAATTTGACTATGTTTGTACAATTTTTTTGAATAAGACGAGTGGTCAAATTTAGGATAAAAAAAGTCAAACGTCTTATAATTTGAAATAGAGGGAGTATAAAGGAGGGCAGAATACTAGTTGTACACTCACCAACGCAGGCGATCACACGACGGCGTTCCCAACCAAATTTTTCTTATTTTGGTCGAATTTGATTTTTTTTTTTGGCGAGGGAACTCGAATTTGAGCTCACTGATAACAAAAAAAATATATTCATTCATTATCCGTCATATAATAAGAATGATAAGCTTTCTTGTTCGGATGACGAATGATGATTACCACGAAGATGAACGAACCCATCCGATTAGATAGACAGTTTGGAATATGTTCTCAAGCTCCACGATTAACTCTCTTTTTATTTGTTTCTCGAGGAAGATAATCTATCTATTCTATACTATAAAAGAGTGTAGGAATTGAAAATAACCTCACACCCTTATGTTTCCTACCCTCCTAAACTTATGTCCCTTAGATCACAGATCCAACGCATCTAATTCCCTGTCCTAATCTGACAAACGGATCCGGCCGAAAAACTTTTTATTCTTTACGCGTGTTTATACTTACGATTCCTCGGATCGCTATTTTTTCCCACATAAAAAAATACCCACCCACCTATACCCATATCATCAGCCTCTCCCAGGAACGTCTGTCTCCTCTCTTATTTTTTTAAAAAAATAACGCATCCGCCTATACTCATGCCCACCCCGCGTCCCAGCCCTTATCTTCCCGTGTTGATTACCCACATGTATAGGAGATTCCTATATATTCTATTCAGTCTAAAAATCGTCCTCCCCTCACGATGGTTCTCGTCTATTATATTCCTCACCCTCGCGGGCGGCGGAAGCTCCCATGAACCGCTACACGACCTGGCCGTCGGTGATGGCGTGGTGCACCGAGAGGTCAAGTGCGAAGCCTGCACGTACAACACAGGCGTCAGGAGGACCTTGGTGGGGAGCTCTGGCACTAAGGCAAAGGAACGCCGGGATGTCATGCGCCTTGTTGCCTGTGAGCCGGTGGACGTCCATCATCTCCATACACTGGCACCATATATAGGTTGTCACCTCCGCCTCAACAAAGGCCTGACCGGGACCGTCGGCGCAGTGCACGACTACGTCTCCGGTCTCAACGACGTACACAGCTTCCCTGGCAGGTACAAGTACACCACCAGCATGGAGGCGCTGGAGCACCCCGCGTGCTGCTGCATACGCATCGTGGCAAGTACTCCCTCCGTCCCAGAAAAAGTGTCGTTTTAGGTTTTTTAGACATCGTGTTTGACCGTTCGTCTTATTCAAAAATTTTATGCAAATTATAAAATAAATAAATCATTATTGAAGTATCTCTAATGATAAAATAAGTCATAACAAAATAAATAATATTTATTAAAATTTTTTGAATAAAACGAACGGTCAAACACAATGTCTGAAAAACCTAAAACGACACTTTTTCTGGGACGGAGGGAGTACGTATTAAATGATGCCGGTAGTAAATTTGCTCAGCTTTTTGTTCTTCTCGGCCTATGTATAGATCAACTCAAATAGATGTCTGGTCCATGTATAGATCGACTTAAATAGAGCCTTGGCTGTACAAGACAGCCAACAATATTAGTCGTTTAGAACAAATCATAATTCCTATGTTGTTGTTTGTATCATAGGTACATTAATTAAAATTTTACTTACCGACTAACTATCAAATGCCATCTGAATTATTAAAAAAATGTTAGATTAAAAAAATATAAAAATAAAAGGATAATAAAATAATAATAATTTAAGATAAAAAATAGAAAACTAACACGATATCTTCTAGGCACGTGTGTGTCGCACGTACATGTTGACTAGTAATATATAAAGGAGGGTAGAATATCTACAAACATCGCCATCGCAGTACCACGACGGAGACTGTCATACCCGGTTTTAAGGACAAAACCAGACATACACTATATGTGAAATAAAGGAGTCAAATCTCACATATAGCCGCAGATAAGTGTAATACCAAGAGACAAATGCTTAATATACATAACTCAATAGTATAAAATATACCTTAGAGAGCAACACAGCGGAAAGACAACTCCAAACACCGGGTGTAGACTTCACTCCAGGAACAAACTGACTGGTTGATCACAAGCCTATTAACTCCAGAGACTATTCCTGAGGTGTGGGAAATAGCAAGAGTGAGTCCATGTCAAACTCAACAAATATAACACGGGGTTCATGAAGCTCAAAAGGTTTGACACGGGTTTACTGCAATAGCTTTTAGTGAGTCATCTTTTTAGCATTTGAGTAGCAACAAGTTACGTAAGCCCAAATAACCTCATGATCATGTAAACGAGAATAATGTATAGCAAGAAACAATAATCATCAGTGAGCTTTAATATCATCAGTATTATCATTACCATCAGTGTTCATCAGTTATTCTATAAGGGTCCAAGGCCGCTCGTGACCGTGAGCACGACTGTTATAACAGTTTTACACTCTGCAGAGGTTGTACACTTTCACTGTGAGTCGTGATTTACCCTTTCGCCCGAGGTGATCAGCCTCTTGACCCACTTCCAAGGAAGGTCGACAGGGTTCACTATGAAGTCTTTCAAAGGTTCGTCTAACAAGTTAGGGCCATTAGATTCACTCGGCAAACAGATGTAGAGCCCCCCTTCCAAATGGCACAATGACGCGCAGCCTATACACATAAGGACAGAGGCCGCACTATATCCGATTCGTCAAGCCATTCTTACGCCATGAAGGTTACCACTAACAAGCTAGAAAAGGTCCTCATACTTGACTAAAGCCAGAACCATATAGCCCTCACAGTTGTACTGTAAGTCCCGGATGTTCGCTTATAGATAAGTCCTTAAGGAGAGAAACTAGAGCACCATAAAAACAGTCCAATGCTCTAGCCCTCTTGAGCCTTGTTTCTATAAAGCATCTTTTAAATGTTTATTACATATACCATTAGTCAAGTTACAGATCATGGTTATTTATCTTGAGCACTAGCATAAATACTACCCAATGCAATGTTCCACCGGTGTTAAGGTACAAGATACAAAAGCTAGGATATCCTTAGAGGTAACAAGGTAGACACATGCACATGAATTAAGTATATTAAAGGTGAATAGAAAACAAGGATGATCCCATGCTATACTTGCCTTAACTTAGATCCTTCTTCAAGTCCAAACCTCAATGAACTGCTTCTTGATCACCACGTATAGCTCACCGACTAGACAAGATCATAAAAGCACCACACAAGCATCCATTCAATCATACACGAAGCAAACAATAGAAATAAATTAGAACAGTACACCAAACATATAAAACAACATGTGAAAAGGTTTTAAAGATGTTCTACGCATTGCTACGAACACACAGACGCGAAAAGCACGCTAATCGAAACTATGGTTGAAAAGATACATCTACCGAAAGATTTTGTTGTATAAAACGGAAAATTATAGGTCTCATTTGTTTTAACTATATAAAATCATATAGTTCATTTGTTTTAAAATACTTTTTATAGATATTTAAAAGTGACTTAGGCTAAATTACATTTAAATTTAGAAAACTAAAGGAGAAATCAATAATATTTTATTTATAAATCTAGTTGCACAGTTATTAATCAAGTTAGATCTAAACTATGAAATTCCAGAGATTTTGATAAAGAAAACATTAATACTAATACGTAGTTCATGTTGTTATAAATCCATTGCAATTTGAATGGACTAATTCGGAATTAAAACAAATAAGTTATGAATTAAACGAGATTTTCTTTAGTAAAACAATAGATTAAATCAAATCTTAAAGGTAGAAAACCTAACCAACAGTAGCACTAACAGTATAAAAAGTTTGTAAAACTCTTCTACACGTTACTACGATCGCACAGACGTAAAGATCATGAAATTCGGATTTAAAACGTGAAAGTTATGAATTTTCTAAGATTTCCTATAGATAAATAATTACTTTAATATAAACTCGAAAATTAAATTTTCTAAACCTACTGTACAGTACTACCAACATGTAGAGCTCGCAAATACGAATCTAACGCAACTTGAACGGGTTAAATCGGAGTTAAAATGTAGAAGATATGGCCTAAACAAGATAGTGACAGTTTTGTAAATACCTAGTTTCGAAAATAAATCAAAATCTGGTTTTTAATGTGATCTAGACGGTGGAATTCAAGTAAATACCTCTTCTTCTTCTTGGAGTAGAACGTCTGATGGCTTCGTCGGACGGCGACAAGAGAAGGAGGAGAAAATATAATTTACTACACGAGAGATTTCCCAAACTAGGGGCTCCTCTACGGTAGTTTTGGTGTGCTTTGCCATGGGGTAGATACGTATATATAGGGAGGAAAATTCTCCATTTCCATGTCAACTAGCGATATGGTGCTAATTGACGTTGCACCATCCACCTCTGCTAATAGGCCTAAGTAATCATTTAAGCCCATTAGTAAATAAATGTATGGGCCTTTGAGATTTATTAGGATTATTGCACATATGCTTTGAGCGTTGGAAAAAATAAGAGATTTATTATTTTCGGAATTAATTATTTTCATGGATAAAATAATTTCAGAAAAGTCTAGAATTATTATTTAAGCCGCGAAAAATACTCCGAAAGCTCCGAAAATTCAGGGAAATTTTCCAGAGACATTATGGAACATGAGGAACCCAAATAAAGTATTTGGAGCTCACTAAAAGGTAATTTTAGAGCATCTAAAAATTAGATTATGCTTACAGACAAGTGGAAACAAGCTACAGAAAAAGTCGAAAAAATTCCCGAGAAATTTGTAGAGATTGATTGATGGATGAGAAACTGAAAGGAGTGATTCGGGTTACAAAGAAAAGATTTTAAGAGGCTGAAAGCCCAAGTTTGGTTTTGGTAATTAATGACACCAAGTTGCTAATGCTATTGTGTCAAGTGTGATTAAGCTAGGCATAAGCAACATGTGATGGAGGTGGAAATGGCATGGAGAGATGGCCACAAGACCACATGATTTGGTGCATGAAATGATGAGCAAGATCATGGTGGAGACGCACATAATATGATGGACATGATGATCAAGTGGAAGAGAAGGATCTAAGAGCGCAAGGCAAAGGTATAACCATAGGGTTCTCCTTTTGCCGGTCTAAGATGAGTAGAGAAGTGATTGACCGGATTTAGGATACATAGCCGACTATCAAGAGGGGCAATCACGGTTAGCTCGGGAATCAAGTGCCACTAGATCAATTTCTTGAGCATATGCATTAGGATCTAGTTGAGAGCCAACATAACGCCTTGAAAAATGTTTGTGAAATGCTAACACACATGCACATTGTTGGTGTACACTTGGTGGTGTTAGCACATTTACGAAGGCGGTGGTGTTTGAACGGTAGTATGGGGTTTGGGGTTCGCTCTCCCTCCCGCCAAGCGTGCGAGCGCGGGATTCAGGCGTTTTTGAGGAAATGAAATGCCTATTTTCCACTGCGCCGGAAGTCGGAAAAGTAACGGAGGCGAACGGCGGTCACTGCGTTGACCGGACGTTGCACCGGACGCGGTCACGGTTTGACCGGACGCGTCCGGTCAGTTCAACGCGGCCCGAGCGCTAGGGTTTGTGACCGGACGCTGGTCTGGCCTGACCGGCGCGTCCGGTCAGTTCAACTGGGCGTAAAAGAAAAGCGCGCGACCGGCGCGTCCGGTCCCTCACGGTACCGGAGCGTCCAGTCAAGCGTCCAGAGAGGACGAGCGTAGCGTAGTGCCGATCGGACGCGGGGCGCGTCCGGTCACGTGCGATCGGACGCGTCCGGTCGCAGCTGGAGCTTACTGGAACGCGACCGGACGCTGGCACTGTCGCGTCCGGTCACTCAGTTGAGCGCGTCCGGTCAGGGCAACGGCTAGCTGCGTAGTGACCGGACGCGTCCGGTCACCCTGACCGGAGCGTCCGGTCAGCGCGATTTGAACTGTATCGTCCGGTAACGGCTAGCTGCGTACCCATTCGTTATAAATAGACATTGGCCGGGGTTTGAGGCCATCTCTTGCACATTTTGAGACCTAGAGACATCCTTTGAGCTAGAGAACAACCCCTCCACTCATCTCTTTGCATAGTTGCACATCTTGAGTGAGATTGAGTGAGATTCAAGTGCATTGCTTGAGAGTTGCATTCTAGAGGCACTTGATCTTCGAGTTGCTGCGGATTTCTTGTTACTCTTCCGTGTTTCCCGACACGGTAGACGGCTTGGAGCAGCGGAGGTGATTGAGCTCGCAATTGGAGATTGTTGGAGCCCTCACCAAGTGTTGTAAGGGGTTCTTGATCCTTCCCCGCGGGAGTTCGCAAATTGGATACTCTAGTGGAGCTCGTGGCTTGGAGGATCCCCATCTTGTGTGCGGTTGTGCGGCACCTGCCGAGGGCTCGACTCTTGATAGTCGATTAGCTCGCGAACCGACAAGTGGGTGCATCGCCACAACGAGGAGTAGCTTGCCGGGAAGCAAGTGAACCTCGGTAAAAAATCTTGTGTCATCTCTTTGCCGAGGATTTCTCTTGTGGTTGATCATTGTGATTGATTCTTCGAGTGCATTACTTCTCTACATCGTTGGTATAAGGATCAAGTCACTTGCTCTTTACTTTCTAGTACTTCCTAGTGTAGTTTGCTTAGTGTAGCTTTTATCACATAGGAGTAAGTAGCTTAGTGACTTAGTCTTGTTGGTGTGTATTAGAGATCATAGCCTTGCTTCACTAGAATTGTATAGGTGACTTGCATAGTATAGTTGAGCTAGTGCTAGTTTTAGCTTAGCCATCTTTTACACTAATGTGATTGTTTAGTGAAGTTTGTAGTTTTTTTAAATAGGCTATTCACCCCCCTCTAGCCTTTTGGACCTTACAGAGGCTCCAAACGAAAACTTGAGCTGAGAAACATGGAATTTGATTGCAGAAAACGATAAAGGCTTGCTAGAGAAGGAAGATCGACCTACTAAACGCATTTTAAAGACTTTGCTCACCCTCAACACATAAAGAAACAATAAGCAAACATCACATCAAATCATATGCACCAGCATGTATACATATAATGTTGCTAAACCCTATGATAAATTTTAATGTAATAAAAATATTATTTTCCTATGTTTTCATGAGCACTAGAATGCAAAAATTAAATCACTTTGCATCTATTTTGAAAGAAGTAAATTTTAGGGTGTTACAGAGACAGCACGAGGAAACGTTTCATCGTGCGCATAATAATAACCAACATATATTGCGCGCTTACTTTGCACCAAACCATTTTCGCTAACACGCACTTAAAAAAAGGATTTCCACGTCAGAAATATGCCCACACAACCTGCTGCTTCCAGGCGATCACAAATCCACCCTATATAGGACAACAAGTAACCGAGAATTCAAGGCAGAAGGTACAGCAGAATACACACCACAAAACACCGTCACTGAGTACAGGTTACGCCTGCAGTCATTTTTTCATGACGTTTCGTGCGTCCACGTTGAGCCCGCGCTACCCTGAACATCACCAGCATCGAGAAGAGAGGGAGGAGGCGGCGGATGCCCACCGGCGTTGGGAGGAGGAGACACCGAGGCGAGCAGCGGAAGATGAGAAGGGAGATGCAACACTCGATCGACTTTTGAAACATACAGATGCAACACTTTCAATGTACGTCTGAAGGCAAATGAAAACTTGAAACATACATATGAAACACCTGCAAAAATACCTGAAAAACACTCGAAAACATTACAAAAACATATACAACATCCAGATAAAACACTTACAAACATATGTGTGAAACATATGCAACATCCAAATAAACACACATGCAACGTACGTCTAAAAAAACAGATGAAACATTGGAAACAAAAGTTTGCAACATACGTGTACAACCATTGCAACATATGTAACATCTCAATCTACTTTTGCAACATTCATATAAAACACTTGCAACATAAATCTGAAACATCAGAAACACTTGAAAAAGACTTCTGCAACATGTGCTTTCAAGCGCAACATCTACTTGCTGCTCGGATAAAAATGGAGGCTCGTTGACGCAGAGCACGACGCTGAGCTCGATGCTACGGAGTGGCACGGAGGTCGCCGGTGTGGAGCTCGTCGGTGGCACGGACCTCAGTGCGGGCCGTGGCAGGCGGATAGAGCGCGACCATAATGAGAGGCGCAAATACATGCGAAGGCAGCGCGGGGGAGGACGAGATCCATCCTGCGAGCAAGGACGACGCGGGGGAGGGGGGATCCGTTCCCCAAGTAGAGGCGTGCAGCGTGTAGACGCCGTAGAGCGAGCAGGCGATGCGGACGGGGCGTCACGGAAGGGTCCGTTCTGCGAGCGGGTGATGCGGGCGTGGTCAGTTCTGAGAGCGGGCAACGCAGGTGGAGTCCGTCCAGACAGACAACCGAAGAGGAGCATTATCGTTACCATTACAGTAGATGCACGCTCTTGGGGCATGTTTTGTTTGGATAGAGGCTTCCAGCATCCTAGGCATTCCCTGCCAGTCAAATCCATCCTGGCATCACCTCACGTGTTCAAAATGGAGCAAGGTGACGCTAGCAGCTCTCCTAAACGTCCAATTTTGGACGCTAAGGGCTGAGGCTGTGAGGGATGCCTAACCCCATTCGCATAGGAGACGGGCAGATAATTGAAGGCTCCATCCAAATATGGCCCCGATTGCATAAGACCAATAGATGCCCATGGTCTCGAACCAAACCGGCAACGTTAGGTTCTTAGGTACATATAAAAGGTGCACACTTGCAATATCCAGAAATTGGACAGTACTGGGAACATGACGATGCATTATTATTCCAACCCAATCATGCGTCCAAGCTACAAACGAGACGCCTTACCCACACCACTGACAACGACTGATCAGGTGAACCGGTGGTACCAACAAGGCACGAGCACGAGAGGGACAGGGGCTTACGCGGGCACCTTGGCCGCCCATCCTGCAATCAGGTGCTCCTTAGTTGGCTTAGTCTTGATGGAAGATTCGCGGCTGAACAGAGCCTGCGGCAACAACAAACGCGCGGCCTCGATTATTCGATCCTGATATGAGATTGTAAGACTAAGCAAGGCCCGCAAGACAAGGCGCCTTGTCGAAACGAAAATTTTGCAATATGTCATATCCAAACAGATTAGGTGAGATGTGTGTGTCAAGTGTCTATTCCCTTGCTGAAAGCAGCAGCCATATCAAACATAAAGAGGTCAAGCATTTATTTATAACTTATTACGTGAGCTTTGAGATGCTCCTCCAGTGCCCGCGGCTCATACAGAAGTGCCTTTTCTGAACCATCACTACCATCCTTGCTCATCAGGAACTTGACAAAGGATGGGAAAAATCTTTGATCCCCTGTCATCACAACCGTATCGAATCATCAGGCCTAAAAAATAAGACAGTTACTGAAGCTCAAAACTGAAAATGTACAGCAACACAAGAACCCAGAGTAACACTAGATGGCAATCTTGCAATTTACAAGTATTTTGCTTGCTAAAAATAAATCGATAGTGCGGCAGATCGTACAGCTGATTCCCACATAAACTTATGATGATCTGAATATACCTGAGAAACACATTACTTCTTTATTCATTTAGAAGGTATCGCTTATAAAAATATTACAAGTACAAGGTTATAACCTAAAATGCTGCTAGACTTGTGATACATCAGGCACTTGAATTATGAACTGACAACTATTTGAACAGAAGACACCTCAGAGATGAATGTCGGTTTTACTGAGCCCTCAAGGTAGGAGTAACTATATAGCAAGGATCTTCAAAAACAACAATGGTTGAACTTAGGCCCCATTTGGAACATGGGGACTTCATTAAAATTTTAACTTCCCTAGGATTAAGAATATTAACTTTTGTGTCAATCAAATTAACTGTCCTTCTACCTATTTCAGAGATATACCAACAAAAAGAGAGAGACAGAAACAGAGTCACTTGTTAGAGTGCAACTACTATTTCAGTGTTTTGCAACACATTGCTACACACTTGAGAAATGCAAGTAGGTATGCTGAAACTATTGGCTAGCACTGGACACAGAACAAGAGCTAGCGTGTGGGCATTGATGCTACTATTGCTACTGAACACAAATCTACAGAAAGTGTAATTATACATAGAACCAGTCAAACCACAAATGCAAAGGAAATGGTAGCAAGCTTAAGGAGTGAAATCAAATTTCAAGTTTCAGTGTTTCAGAAAACTCACAATATTCAGCCCCAAAAGAATATCCAGCTAGTGATAGAAAAGATAGATTTGCAAGAAAATACACTCTTTCTTTTGTCATTTTAATTTATCTGCCAAGAGCGATATTACACTGCAGTTCAGTCCTATGGATAGTAACATCAGCTTATCTGGGCATTATCCTTTTGGTTGTAGTTCTTATTGATAAAATGATAAGATACGAAGAACCAATGTTGTCTAATCTAATATATCTCCACAGCATGCATACTGTTTTCAGTTCAGCACCTAGACTTCATAAGAAAGTAGTATCATGTTAGAAGCTCGCGATGCAAAATTGCACCCATTTTTAGTGAATATCCAAAGGAAATAATACTAAGAGAACAAAGCTGTAGTGTATGATTAAAAGCTAAACATATGTCTGTTGTTTGCAAAAGATAAAATTGTGTGACAAGAATCTGGTGCTCAGCTTGTACTCTCTCATATTGTAAGCTTTTAACACATCGAATTTGAGTTATATTCCAAGAAATTTTTAATTCTGACAAGAAACTCTGAGTTTTTGGAGTCAGCCTACACTGACTAAAGATCACAAAGTGATCGATGTTTGGCTCATCATGCTTATCTATGCCGGGCAATGCTATGGTACACCCTTTACTTCTTAAGAGGTAATATCTCAAATAAATCTAGGTCCTTGATTTTTTGAATTATGTGGATTTTAAATGAATTGGTCAACTAATTAATTAATTTAGAAAAAGAAAAAAATGTTGCTGAATCCCCAAATCACGGGGACAGACCATGGGTGCCCCTTCCTTTTCCGTGGTCTGTGAATAATTTGCGAGAACAAGAAACATGCAGCGGCGCGCAATGCCTCGGATATATTAAATTAAGAAGAAAATATTTATTGATAAATATGTTTCAAGACCTTTTACACATATTTTAGATCTCTACCCACACAATTACTTTAAATCTCTATGAACGATTGTATTAAAGTGGTTAAATAGTATACAAGGGTCGAGTGAGAAACAAGTCATGCTAACTTCGTCGCAAAAAGAAAGAAACAAGTCATGCTAACTAATAAAAACCATTAAACAAGTCATATAATGAACACGTTATGTCACGTCACATGCAAATGAAGTACACTTCACGTTGGCACATATGCAAATCACGTCCATGCGAATTCAAATGTATTAAGTCTATGTAAAATTACATGATATAATCAAAATATATCAATTCCAAAGTTGCAAAATAAAGAAAGATTTATCATATCCACCAGATCACGCATGCATGCCAAATCTAGGAAAAAGATTTTTTATATCTAAATCTTTCCTAATTTATCCTACTTTACAAAATTAAAAATTAAATAAACATATATTTCATCTATTACCTCCTCGGAGGTAACATGTGACTATAACCGTCAGATCAAACTAAATGGACGGCTCACAGTCATTTGGGTGTACCACAGCAAAACCGATCTATGCCAATGGTGGTGCTCTACAAAACAGTGCAGAGAAAATATTGAAGTCCAAGATCTTACATATCCTTCAGTTGCAATCTGATATTGCTTTCAGTGAATGATGGTAGCTTTAATTTGTTTCAAGCAGTTGGCAAAAACCATGGTATTCGGACGTGATTTCTTAAGTGTTAAGCCGAAAAAAATTATCCAACAATTCAGAGGAACTGATTCCTATATCCTCACATATACCTGGTAAAGTACTTTCCTATGCTGGTAGTTGGTCTTTAAAAAACCCATTGTATTCTTCTTATGCATTGTAAAAGAGATCGGTTTAACTTAAGCACCCGTGGTGCTGATTTGGGCATCCTTTATAACTGTATAGTTGTTTAGCTAACTGTACAGGGTTACAGCCTCCATGGTTCTAAGAGCTCAAGCCCAGCAATCATCTGTACATGATGGCCCGCTCCTGCTTTCGAGGAAGAATTTATTAGTTTCATTGTGGTTCATCAGTTGGATTGATATTTTCCTCTTGTGTATCATGTATCATATTAATTTATTTAATCATGAGTTTATCACTTCTTTTTGTTTATTTTTTATTTATCAATTTGGGATTTTAGCAATGTTTCAGTTAATTTAAAGTATTGTTGTATTTAGTATATTTGTTGAACACAAATTAGCTATTATACTTTTTAATTTAATTTTTATTTATCAATTTGGGGGTTTAGCTATGTTTCAGTTAATTTGAAGTATTGTTGTATTTAGTATATTTGATGACCACAACTATCTTCTGAAGGGTCTCGACCTCAGTGCAATTTTGTAGGTATCATATTTTTTAATCATATACGATAACAAGAATGTAATATCATCGAAGCGTGATCATGGAAACAGAATTTGTGGCCACATATGCCTGTATTTGACATATATACACTGAATACATGTTACCGCTCATTGTATTTAATAAATTTGGTTTAAGTTTACCTGATGAGCGAGGATATATACGCATGTTGACAACATATAAAATCGATGTATGAGGATATACACGTATGTTAACATATAAATATATGTATGACGAAGTAGCTTTTTAGATACATGCGGATTGCACGTGCATGTCCACTGGTTATTATATTATTATCTATATCTTCTATCTTCTATACTCTATAGGAGCGAAAGAATTAAAAAATACCTGTTACCTAAAAACATCCTACCCACGTAAGATCTTCTCCGTTAGATGTATTTTGATTATGCATCCAACGCTTGATATAGATCTAACGGACGGACGCAACGACAAAAACAAAGGTACTTATGTGACGGAACATGCCCTCCACTTAGTTTTTTCTTACCCGCCCGAAAGTCTACCCACCGCATGTACCCATGTACCACTTCCCTACCCCGCACCCCACCAACGGAAATGACGCGACCGCTCGCCCCGAGTATACCCGCCCGCCCCTACCCAGCGTTCGCGCGCTGCCATTCCCCGCCCGTCGCCCCCTCCGCGCTAACGCCGGTTTCTTCCCCGCGTGTCGCCCCTCCGTGCCGGTGGCCTCCGCCCGGCGAGGCCGCTTTCGGCGCTTTCGGCTGCCCCTCCCGGATGCGACGGCTTCGGCCCTACATCGATGACAGCAATGACGAGTCTTCCGGCGTTCACTTCTGCCCATTGCATCCCCACGGTGATTTTTGAGTCTGGTGCGATGGATCTGGATCCGCTCCCCTGTGTATTTAGAGAGTGTTTGTTTCTTCATCTTGCAAGCATGAAGATCCCTGCGACATGGAAGACAGGCCTCCCTTCCCGTGGTTGCCGATAACTTCTCCAATGCTATGCGATTGTAGAATTGTTTTTTTCTTGTGCACTAACCCCTTCTCTACTGCATAGCCAAGAGTTTGTGTTTTTGTCAACACTGGTGTGTCCAGTAATCACCTCTCACTGTGCCGTCTTGGAGAGTGGCTTGTTGAAAAATGCAGTGAAAATCCGTCTAATGGCTGTTCTGGTAGGTGGATCATTTACTTATTTCTGGGACACGAACCTATAAGATTAATTTCTTCTGACAATGTAGTTGTTCCTATTCGCTCGACCTAATTTATCGTAAGTCATTGCGTATCTACTTCACAGCTATGGACCTTCAAGCTAACTAATAAATCCCTTTGGTAGGGAGAGAAAATAGTTGCATCTCTTTTCTTTACCTTTTCAACCATTGTCTATGTTAAACTTCCATCTATGAAATTTTCAAATGTGTAGGTTGTGCATGGCCATTCTCCTTACAGAGAGCTGGTGAAGCAGTGTGCCTTTCAAGCACTACATCAATGATTTCTTGTAATATATGAATGGAACCCCTTTTTGAGCTCTGTAGTTTCGAAGATGACTTTATTGTTGCTGTTGGAAAAGGAGAGCCTGCAGTAGTGATGTTCGAGTATGGATTTAGGTAATTCTTCATGTTGCTATTACAATCATGGGTCACATTTATTAATGATTTCTTGTTTCTTCATGGACTTGTAGGATCTTAATGGAACCCCTTTTTGAACTCTGCAGTTTCAAAGATGACCTTATTGCTGCTGTTGGAAAAGGAGAGCATGCAGAGTGATGTTCGAGTACGGATTTAGGTAATTCTTCATGTTGCTATTACAATCACGGGTCAGATTAATTGTGTGAATTCCTCATGAGTTATCTGTATCCATGGAAAAGTTTTGTCCATAGATCAATATGCATCATATTATAAAAGTATTGACCCCATGGATCCTTTCAAGACTTTTAAAGTTTGGCAAGAAGACAATTACATGTCTGCGAAAGTGCACCAATCATATGATGTTTATTCAGAGCGAGTTAATGGAGTGTTTGTTGTCAGTGATCCTATTGACTGGGGAAGAGATCTACATGTACTTCTTTCATGTATGTGCTTCACTAATAGAAAGCCTTCTTGGGCTTCATCTCTTCATTTTCACATATAATATCTTAATGTGTGATCTAAACATCTTTTCCTCTAAGTACATCTGTTCATGTGAAATTATGATTACTTTTCATATAGCCATATACATAAGTTTAATAATCTGATTTTTTTTTATTTCTATATGAAACGTACTCTGTGACATCTTGTCTACTGGTGGATGCCTGGGACAGAAAAAGGGGATCAACCTCCTTTGTATTTTGCAGTTGGTAAGATGACATGTCAAGAATGGTGCTATGGATGGGTGCCTTCAGGATAGTGTTGGAAAGCATCTTCAACCAGTATGCCATTTTTATATTTATGATATATTGTACTTCAAATGTATAATATAGATAATCAGATGCTTCTGTATCTCACTGTGGTCCACATTTTTTTTTTGGATTCAATATGATATGCTAATTGTTGAGATACCAGGACATGATATATGGCTAATAAAGAAACAAAAAATCCCTTCATGCTTTAACATGATGACCAGTATGTGCGCCTTATGATTCAGTTGTGTTGACCTCCATGCACATCTCATATGTATTTCATAATTGTTAACCGTTTTCTTTGTAATTTGCAATTGGCAGAGCTGGATCATAAATATGCTTTTGGAAGCAGACCAAAGCTTTACTTATGATACATGCTACGTAGTTGTTAACAGTCCAATCCTTGCTGGCGACTGAGGGAGGGCTGAGGAACGTTTAAAAGTGGGCTGAAAGGACTATAGAAAGTACTTGAATTCATTATGTATTGCTGGCATGATAGATGTGACTTGACGAAGGGAAAAAACCATAGCAGTTCTTCCTAGAATTTTAGATTTCTTGCCTGTCAGCTGTTGCTATTCGGGGATTTCGGGGTGCAATCCTGCTGTTACTATTTCACATACGAACATAATAAGAATGAAAAACAAAGATAGGTCCATATAAAAGGCGCACACTTGCAACAGCCACAGCTGGGGAGTAAGAGTAATCGGAACATGGCACTCTGCATTATTATTCCAACCCAATCATGCGTCCAAGCTACAGACGAGACGCCTTACCCACACCACAGACAACGACTCATCAGATGAACCGGGGATGTCCACCAGGTACCAACAAGGCACGATGGGTATGGGGGCTTACACGGGCACCGTGGGCCACCCATCCGGCAATCAGGTGCTCCTTGGTTGGCTTAGTCTTGACGAAAGATTTGCGGCTGAACAGAGCCTGCGGTGAAGACAAACACGCGATCTCGATTATTCGATTCTGGGCAGGTTATGGAACTGACAGCGAGATGGGATCACTTGAGCACTTGTGTACCTGGGTGTAGGCGTGGACGCTGGACAGGCTTTCTGGGACCTTCCAGTGCTTGAAATGCTCCAGCGCCACCACCAGGTGGAAGAGCTTTGGCGCCAGGCTAAGATCAACAGCTGATACATTCTTCCCGCTGATATAGGGGCGGCCCTGCAAATATCACAACATTTGGTAGTGATGTCACTACGTCAGGTAAGGCCCGGTTCAGTCAGCAAGATGAGATCGCAAGACTAAGCAGGGCACGGGCGACAAGGCGCATTGTCGAACCGAAACTACTGCAATGTGTCATATCCAAACAAGTTAAGTGCACAGAGAGCGAGACATGGGTGCCATGAAAAGGACTCGGGAAACATGTGTCGTGTCTATTCCCTTGCTGAAAGCAGTGGCCATATCAACGATAAAGAGGTCAAGCATTTTTAACTTACGTGAGCTTTGAGATGCAACTCAAGCGCCTGCAGTTCATACAGAAGTGCCTTCTCTGAACCATCATTAGCATCCTTGCTCATCAGGAACTTGACAAAGGATGGGAAAATCTTTGATCCCCTGTCATCACAACCGTATTGAATCATCAGGCCTAAGCAGTAAGGACAGCTAATGAAGTTCAAAACTGAAAATGTACAGCAACCACTACGGGAGAAAGGAACTTCGCCGACAGCCCCACATTTTGCCGACAGCCAGGCCCAGGGCTGTCGGCGAAGGAAGTCTTTGCCGACAGCCTATCCCCGCTGTCGGCAAAGAATTCTTTGCCGACAGCCCATAGGCTCCCTGCTGTCGGTGAACAAACACTGTCGGCAAAGGATATCTTTGCCGACAGTGTTGTTGTCGGCAAAGAAATCCTGTCGGCAAAGAACTGGCTGGGAAAACGGTGGACAGACGCCGTTAACTTCGCCGACAGCACGTCTTTATGCTGTCGGCAAAGATATCTCTTTGCCGACAGCCTATCCATGCTGTCGGCAAAGAGTTTGCATTTTTTTTGAATTTTGACTTCAAACTTTTTATATGGCCTAATTATATTGTTTACAAGCATATGTTCTAATTTGGGCCCTTTTTATGACATTTTGCTATATTTTGTTAATTTATTTTGTTTACTTGAATTTTCTCGCATAATCCAAAATTGAACTGCAGGTGCATGAAATAATGAAACGTAGCCATTCGAAAAATGATATTCATGTTGGAGAGTGTCTTTTGAGGCGGTGTCCATAAACTCACCTAAAAGTTCAAAGTCCATGTCCACGTAACACGACAATCCAGGAGTGGTAGAAGTGTTTTTTAATTATATAAAATCTAAACGAAGTCGGAAAATCACGAAACTTGTCGGGGTGTCTTGTTATCGCATGTGGAGGCTACGATAAAAATTTGAGAAAGTTTGGAGCAAGCTGCGACGTCGGATGCTCAAAACCCACACATCTCCACATGTGATCACTGTGATCATGGTTATATCTCTTCGTCTTGTTTGTGTTTTTGGCTGGCTGCTAAATCTGGACTAGGGATCGATAAATGTTTAGGAACTGCTAATCTTTGGATTTTTAGTGCTGGTACCCAGCAAGCTACGACAAAACATTTGACCTGCTATGCTAAATCATTGTAAGTGTTCATCATTTCCATGGAGGTTATTAGTTTTAAGGGGAATAGATTTATAAGCCATTGAAATGACAAATGGAGTAGGTAGCAATTAGTGTAGCTAATGTTCCTACTGTACAAACTTCTGGAGCTTAAAATTAAAATGTTGGGTGACAAAATAGAGAAGGTGATTATCATACAATGTTTTGGATTCCCATTTCCTGCTTGAATTTGCTCCTGGTTTGGAACAAAGCTAGGTTTGGAACAAAGCTAAGTCTCTAATAGGTTGGAGTAGTCACTCTTAGCTTAGTTTAACTTGTATCAGTACTTCAGTATGGTTACTTTTCATCCTCTCGTTTTTTTTCATCATTGGTAGTTCAGCATGCAGTAAGCTAACAGATGACATTTGGCATTTTTACTATATAGTGAATGTGTAAGTATGCCTTATCTTTCAGTCATTTGGCATTTTTACAGTGTATTGTCTATGCCAATCACTTTTTATTTGCAGGTTTCAAAATTCTGCTGGAGAGAACAGGTTGCATATATTTGTGCTAGGTAAGATGAAGGTGGCTTCACCCCTAAGTATTATAATCTATAAGTAGTTTGACAGACTTGATCTATTCACTTGTCAATTAGCCATACAAGGAGTATACAGTAACAGGATGTCACATAAAATTAGTTTCCTTTATTTCCTTTATAAGTTACTGAAAGGATTGTTTATCTTCTGTTCAATGTTAGGCTGTAAAGCTAAAGGAACAAACTCTGAATAATTTGAAGGCCTTCAATGCCGAACAAGAAAAAGATGTTGAACGTGTTCGGCTAAGAGATAATCTCCTCAGAAAGGTATGTACCTTTTTGTACATGTGTATGATTCTATCTAATCAGAAGTTTCGCTGCTGCTATGATACTAAGTAGGAGGCAAGTCTGTTATGCTTGTTGTTATTGCTACGATCTAGTTGTCTTGTGTGTTTATGGCTGGCTGCTAAGTCTGCATTAGAGATCAATAACTGTTTACTGCTAGATAAATTTACTAGGCTACTAAACTTCATCTTGCTGCAGAACACAACATGAAGGCTACAGGTCTCACAGATCTGTGCATAGTACATGAACTGGTTACTAAGGCTTAGGTTTCAGGTGTTGATGACATATAATACTTCACATTGGCCTGGTTACTGGGCTTAGGTTCTAGGTGTAGGTCTTGATATTGTTACTAATATAAATGGATTCATCCATATTTAGATTTGATATGGTCGTGCTGTACAGAACTACAGAAGGAAAATCAAATGAACAATCGTGCCTTATTTATACAAAATTTCGTTTCTATTATTGTTTTTTGCATTGTGTATTGCCTGTATCTCTTATGTACTGTCACTTTACAAAATCAGGAATGTTATCTTGGAAGTCAGAATCCTTGGCACGACCGCACGAGTTGTTGTTGATGTATTGCTCAAGATATGATTGTACTCTAAAATTCAGGTATAGTGAACATATACTAGCTTTTCTTAAAAGTGATGGGTGTTAGCTTTCTTTACTTAGTTCTTACAGTTTCTGGGATTCAACTAGAATTTTTTTATAGTTTTTTTGCAATGCTGTGTCATAATTGCATACAACAATCTTAGTTAATTGACTGGTCATATTTGCTTTATTATTCCCATTGTTCCATACTAGTGGATAGGCTATTGCAAGTTGGCAAAATTTGAGTTTGCCTTTGTGGCTTTTCAGTTCCATGGCAAAGTCACCAGTTCTTGCAATATTTTCTGTAGTGCTGCTGCTGAGTACTAGAGATAGACACGCACTATGTTCTGCTTCATCTTTCTTATTTTTCATGATTCATGGATTCCAGTTGATCAAATTTTCTCTATATTATTCAGTTTCCAAATTCAGTTTCAAACTTCAGAATACTTAGACCTAGACCACTAGTTTTGCTGCTGCACATAATCACATTATTGTAGTCTTTGTAAATATATCTTTGATTAATTAATGGTTCTTTTCTTGAATTTTCAGGTGGTCAAGGAATGGCTGAAGCAATTCACTATTAGTTAAAGAAAAATAGTTTCTTTTCTTCTCCATATCTGTGTTGGTGACACTGGTTGTATTGTTCATACTGATAATGTAGATGCTATATTTGTATATGATGCATGTAATTAATACATCAGCTTGATTACATTTTGACAAAGTGTTGATTCCATTAAATCCAGTGTTCTATGCTTGAATCTAGCATGTGTGATATTTGTACTATGTTGTATGAATTAAACGGCAGTATGAATTAATTAATTTGGAAATATTAGGAAACTAGTTTGTGGATTTTAGTTTTCCTGTCGGTAAGAATAAACATGGAAATTCATGTTTTGATGGTAAATTGTATTTTTCTGTCGTCTCAAGTCGACAGGAATAGAATTTTAGACTTGTGGTTGGAAATATATTGCCCAGCTTTGCCGACAGCATTGACCTATGCTGTCGGCAAAGCTGGGCATTTTCCTAGCGAGAATGCCAGCTTTGCCGACAGCTTTTTTTTGCCGACAGCATATGCCATAGGCTTTGCCGACAGCCCCGGCAGGTACTGTCGGCAAAGCCTTTCCCGACAGCCCAGGAGTACTGTCGGCAAAGCCTTTGCCGACAGTAACAGAGGCTGTCGGCGAAGCCTTTGCCGACAGCCTACAGGTGGCTGTCGGCGAAGGAGACGGCAGCCGTCTTGACGGCGCAGTTTCCTTCGCCGACTGAACACGTGGCTGTCGGCGAAGCAACGCCGACAGACCAAACATGCCTGTCGGGAAAGAGACCTTTGCCGACAACAACTTCGCCGACAGAGCTTTGCCGACAGGATAAGAGAAACCCTGTCGGCAAAGCATTTGCCGACAGGATTAAGGCCTTCGCTGACAGCTTCAAGCTGTCGACAAAGAGGGCGTTCCCAGTAGTGAACACAGGAATCCAGAGTAACACTTCAGAAGAAACCTAACAAAGAAGATGGCAATCTTGCAATTTACAAGTATTTTGCATGCTACAAATCAATTGCGTGACAGATTGTACAGATGCTTCCCACTGAAACTTATGATCTGTGTATACCTTTCCTTTAGGAGGTATTACCTATGAAATTACAAGTACACAAGGAACCTTAACAATGAATGTTGGTTTTACTGAGCCCTAAAAAAAACTTTACAGGTCTAAATATATAGCAAGGATTTTCTGAAAAAAACCACAGTTGAACTTAGGACCCATTTGGAACATGGAGATTTCACAATAAAATATTTTAAATTCCCTAGGAATTCATACGTGACCTAGCTCCTTCCCTAGTAAGATGGATATGAGCAAGACATCTTACACTGATGCATATTGTGGAGGGGTGATCAGAGATGGAGTTGGGTACTTCTTCTCAATGACTTGGGTGATCACATCAGAATTAGCAATCCATTTGCCATCACCACCGTTATACACAGGTACATTACCCTCTGGGCTGATCTTCAGAAACCTGAAAAAGTCTTTGCAGTAGGTTAGATGTGAAGATCACAAACAGACAAAACCCTAGAGTCCAAATGGGCTAAATTACACCCTTGGCTCACTGAAATTTTCAAAGCTGCAAAATCTTCTTCCATCTTCAAATTTAGAGAAGTCATCATAAATTCAGATGGGAGGGTGCATAATTCCGAAAGTGCCAGCACAAATTGAGAAGGTTGTTTTGGTAATTTCAACATTTGATAATTAATGGCTTTTACAGAGAAAAACATCATGCCTTCTCCAATGCCCCTAAACTGGCTGTG
The DNA here is from genome assembly GCA_022457205.1 of Saccharum spontaneum. Lineage (NCBI taxonomy): Eukaryota > Viridiplantae > Streptophyta > Magnoliopsida > Poales > Poaceae > Saccharum > Saccharum spontaneum. Next base: position 8,449,933 of record CM039613.1, read on the forward strand.
ATCCAAGTACATCAGAACTCAATCCATTCAAGAAGATATATGCAACTCTACCAGACAAGATACTGAATGCTCACTGTTGAACAACGGTATGGGGTTTATGTTCTTTGACAGCCTTTTAAGTCCCAAAAGAAATATGCACAAGTATTCCAACATAAGTCTAGTAGGCTACAGCTTGTTCCTGAAAACTAGAGAAGAATTCAATGATGACACAATGAGATCAATTCAGTACAAAGAGTTGATTAGTATAGAATCCAAGATTAAGCAGTGTTTTCAATGCCAGTTCCAGTATACAATTCAGTTAAACCAATGAAATCTACCACATCCAACGAATCCACTAAATATAATCTAAAATCTCCAAAGCAAAACAAGCAGAAAGCACAAACATTCTGTCTTCTACTGTTCCTGCCTTCCTGGTCCACTACCAGTCTATCAATGAAAACTACAGCAGAGAAATCTCTGCCCCAGAACAACTTGAGTGTCGAAGATAAGACACGACCTCAGTAGCACTTTGTCAACTAGTTGTCAGACCCTGCAGGATACTGCTCTGGAAAATAAACAGGAAAGGTAAACGAGACGGACCATCCAGGCTTGTTGCTGAGGTCAATGAGATTCATCTGGTAAGGAACTTTCTTCTCCTCCAGAGTGAGCAGCACCCTCTGCGAGAAGGGACCTGGCAATTCCACCAAACCAAACCAAGATCAGCGAAACAGCTAGGGTCTTAATTTGGGTCGAATCGGACGGGGAAATGAGAGCGAGATGTGGTTTTAAAATATGAGAAGAAGCAAGGGACAGGACTACAGGAGCACTCACAGTCGCCAAGCTTGTCAGGAGCCCCAACAGCGGCCTTCACGCACACCTCCACGGCTGTAGCGACAGACAGTCGCCATTGGAGATTGTGCGCCACTGACACTGTCAAAGAGAGCATCAATGACAGCAGCAGAACCAGGAGCGCAGCTGTGGTGGTGTTCTTGTGCCCTGCAGCCATTGGTGTAGGTGTAGCTAGCCCAAGCTTCTCCCGTCAGTGCTTCTTGGATGATCTGTTGCAGCACAAGCTGCGTGCATGGGCCCAGTTATTATATATACAAAGTGAACCAGATAGGTTGGTGGCCGGTCACTATCTCTTCTATATCTATATTTGTATCTATACACTACAGGAACCAATGGCTTCCCCGAGTGCCAGTTGCACTCGGGGAAGACCCAATTGCACTCGGGGAAGCCTTCCCCGAGTGCAACACTCGGGGAAGAGCTTCCGGCTAATCCTCTAACGGGGAAGTCGTCTTCCCCGAGTGCCGAAAATCATGCACTCAGGGAAGGCTTCGCCGAGTGTCGTGCCGGCACTCGGGGAAGATTTGACGCCGTCGGCCGACGGCCGTTACCGTTTTTTTTTATTTTCTTCCCCGAGTGTTTTTCTTCTCCGAGTGCAACACTCGGGGAAGATTTTTGTCTTTTTTTTAAAAAAAAACCTCTTCCCCGAGAGCCGCATCTCAGACACTCGGGGAAGAAATTTGTTTTTTTTTAAACCCTCTTCCCCGAGTGCCACAGGTCAGACACTCGGTGAAGAAATTTGTTTTTTTTAAAAAAAACCTTCTTCCCCGAGTGTTTTTCTTCCCCGAGTGCAACACTTGGGGAAGATTTTTGTCTTTTTTTAAAAAAACCTCTTCCCCGAGTGCCGCAGCCCAGACACTCGGGGAAGAAATTTGTTTTTTTTTAAAAAAAACCTTCTTCCCCGAGTGCCGCAACCCAGGCACTCGGGGAAGCCACCTCTAAAAATTCTTTTTTTTTTGCTTTTTTCTTTTCCATGTAAACAACAAAGCATATATATATATATATCACAAATCAACAGCAATATCTCACAAACCATATTTATATATCACAAACGACCAAATTTGTCCAAAATCCACAATATATTACAAACCGCACGTTCAAAAGTACACACTATTCCAAGTTCACAAGTTCAATACATAAAAACGACTCCGCAGGCGGCTCACGGCGACCGTGAGGGTTGGGACGGCCCAGCGTGCGATCCCGGCGACGTTCCAGGTGGGGATGGCCCGACGTGCGATGCTGGCGACCCTCCGACATGGTTCGACGCCGCTCCCGATTGATGCTGCAAAAAAGAGAAGGATTGCACGTGAGTGACAATATAAAAATGTAAGGAGTGTAGAGAAAAGTTAAAAATTTCGGCAGCACCTCCCCTGCACGGGGAGGTTTCCAAAACCTGCAAGAAAAACGTCGGCACGAAGGCCGACAACCACATTTCCGGCACGAAGGCCGACACATCAACAAATCCGGCACGAAGGCCGACACATCAACAAATCCAGCACGAAGGCCATCACTAGGTTTGACACTATGCATGAGCAAAAAAAGTAAAACAACCGTACTCATACTCACCGGAGTAGACTCTCGACGATGTGGTGGTGGTGGTGCAAGCAGCTGTGCTGGGATCTCCCAACCTTGTTACTTCCCAAGTTGTTGTACGAACTTGAGCAAATCTTCTTGCTGGGATTCCAAAGCTTCAACTGTGCCATAGTAGTCCTCCTGATCAGCGTCGGGAGTAACTACTCCAGGCGTAAATATTCCGGTATTCGTGGTCCTTGCATTGGGTCGACTCTTCTCGTAGCCTGTTGTGTGAAAGCGATATCCATTCACGTCATAAGCATTAAATGATGAGACCTTATAGTCAAAGCCTTTGGCCACTTGTCGTAATTCAGCACTTATAGACAAATCACTTTGGCACTGCAAGATCAAGCAGGAGAGAAATGAAATTAGGCAACTACGAATGCCAAACTTGGAATGAGCTAAGTTGGTCAGAAGGTACCTTTCTTTGGAACCATGTAATGAAATCAGGCGAACCATGTTGAAGAAGGGCCTCTCGTTCAAGGTCAGAAGGTGGCCTTAGATGATGCCAGTATCGATCAAAAAATTCCCTGCATCGACAAGCAACAAGGTTGTTGGATGCAGAAAATTTACGGAGTATGTAACAAGTTCGTTGAGAACTTACCCCTGATACTGGTCAACTTCGTCAAGGTTCATCAACACGTAGAGCATGATCTTGCGCCACTCTTCATTGGTCAAAAACTTTTTGGATGCTCCACTTGATCTCCCGCGTTGCCCTTTGAATAGGCTGAGGGTCGATTCATTTTCGTCCTCGTTGTAACGAGGGGCTGGATTATGCATGCTAGGGAGGTTCTCACTATAGTATGATGTTGTGAAGTTTGACACCTCCTCACGAATGAATGCCTCTGCTATGGAAGCCTCAATTCTGCCTTTGTTTCCACATTTCTGGCAAACGGTCTTTAGACATCTCTCGATTGGATAGCACCAACGGTTCTGCACAGGCCCCCCCATTCGAACCTCGTTTGGGAGGTGCAAAATCAAATGCTGCATCGACAAGAAAAAGCCAGGTGGAAAGATCTTCTCCAACTTACAGAGCAACTCGGGTGCCATTTTTTCCAACTCCTCAACCACTCTCAGAGATATCTCCTTTGCACAAAGCTGGCGGAAGAAAAAGCTCAACTCTGCCAGCACCTTCCAAACATGCTCAGGGACGTAACCTCGAACCATCGACGGAAGAAGCCGCTCAATCCATATGTGGAAGTCATGACTCTTCATCCCTAAGACCCGGCCAGTCTCTGGGTTCGCTCCCCTCCTTAGATTCGCTGCAAACCCATCAGGGAAACTTAACGTCTTCATCCATTCTATCACTTTCGTCCTGTGCTTCTTTTCCAAGACGTAATCGGCCTTAGGCCTTTTCCATGATTTGCCGTCTCTTGGAGGCATCATCTGTAGCTTTGGTCTATCGCATAGTGATGCCATGTCTACTCTGGCCTTAGGGTTGTTCTTTGTCTTGTCAGGAATGTCCATGAGTGTTGACCAAAGTGCTTCGGCGACATTCTTCTCAGTGTGCATTACATCTATGTTATGTGGAAGGCGAAGGTCATCAAAATAGGGAAGCCTCTCCAATCCGGACTTATGAGTCCACATATGTTCCACACCATAGCCCACAAAGCGATCTTTGTTTGGATTATCTTTCTTTGGATTGCCTTTCTTTCTTTTACCCTTCTTTGGATTATCTTTCTGCGCCGGGACCACGAGAGCATCTATCTGAGAACGAACCTGGGCACTAGTCATCTTCTGAGGTGTAGGGGCGGTCACCGTGACACCTTTTGTGAAGTTCTTGGTGTCTTCTCTGAATGCATGGTCAAGAGGGAGGAACTGTCGATGCTTGTCGAACGACGAGAACTTGCCACCTTTCTTCAACCATATGAACTGTAGAGCTGCCTTGCATACTGGGCATGGAAACTTCCCGTGGACACACCAGCCAGAGAATATCCCATATGCCGGGAAGTCATGCATGGAGTACTGGTACCAAACATACATTCTGAAGTTCTTCTTTGTAGCTCGGTCGTAAGTCCATACGCCTTCATTCCAAGCCTTGATCAATTCATCATAAACAGGCTCCATGTACACACCCATTTTGTTTCCTGGGTGTCCAGGAATTATCAACGTTAAGAATATGTTTTGCCGTTGAAGTAGGACCCCGGGAGGGAGATTGAGGGGGATAGCGAATACGGGCCAACAAGTGTATGGGGCCGACATCATTCCATAAGGATTGAACCCATCTGTTGCCAGCGCAACACGTACATTACAGGCCTCTTCATCTTTGCCACGATGGTTGCCATTAAAGCTTTTCCATGCTTCACCATCTGCTGGATGTACCATCTTGTCGGGATTGTATCGAACGCCATTCTTGTGCCATGTCATCTGTTTCGCGGACTCCTCAGACATGAATAGCCGTTGGAGCCTTGGTATGATCGGAAGGTGTCGTAGGACTTTCATGGGGATGCCCTCGTTCTGCTCCTTCTTGCCATCACCTTTGTCTATCTCCACATACCTAGAGGATTTACACTTTGGACAATACTTTGCATCTTTATGTTCTTTCCTAAATAGGACGCACCCATTCGGACAACAATGTATCTGCTCATAAGGCATCTTCAGTGCCCGAAGGAGTCTCGTTGACTCGTACAAGCTGCTCGGCAGATGATGACCCTCTGGAAGCAGATCCCCAATAATTGTCATCATAGCATCGAAGCAGGCTCGAGTCATGTTGTGCTGGGACTTCAACCCTAGTAGGCGCCCAATGGCATCTAGTTGAGAAACCTTTGTCTTCTCATGTAGGAACTTCTGTGCCGAATCCAACATGGCCAAGAACGCCTTAGCGCTTGGCTCTGGCTCCTCCTCCTCATCCTCCTGCTCGTCCTCCGTAGGTCTTTCAGGGAACGTCGCATCCTCATAGTCACCTAACCATCCTACTACCCCGCCATCACCATCAAATGCCTCCAAGCCTCGTCTCACGACCTCCTCTCTAGGACGGTAGGCTTCACCATGGTGCACCCACCGGATGTAGTTTGGCATAAATCCATACTTGCAAAGATGCTTCATCATGACTTCCCTTGTTCTTCTTTTCTTGTTTTCACATTCGCTGCAGGGACAAAACGTGTTTCTCGCTCCCTTAGCTGCCTTAAATGCATGGTCCAAGAATTTCTCGGTCTTATCCATCCATTCATGGGTGATTTGAGCCTGACTTGGACGTCCCGTGTACATCCACTCACGATTATCCATCCTCTAGCATATACACATAACGGAGTAATATAATCATCAATCGCATCTACACGGCGTGCCTACTGTCTAATAGGTGAGGATAGGTCCTAATCCCACCCGCGGTTGCGTAGATGAGGTTAGTTTCCATTTTCTACTCTGATCCGAGACAGAATTTTGGCAGCACCTCCCCGCTGCTCTCCCGATACACGTCCTGCCACGGAGAGTGTGTATCCGGAGAACAACAGGGAGGTGGTGCCGAAACTTCGTCTCGGATCCGAGCAGAACATGGAAACTAACCCATCTACGCATACGCGGGCTGTCCAAAAAACGTGGACAATCCAAAACAGATATGGTCATAGATATGCAAAGATCTACATACCTCTAACCATATCTGTTTCGGACGGGAGACGCCTAACTGGGTTACACGACCTAAGACCATGATACGGATAGAGGGGTTATACCTAAGGTGCTGGTGAGGTCAGGCTAGCGGGGCAGAGGCGAGTCGGTGCAGTGACGACGCGATGCGGTGTAGGCAGACCCGCAATGCCGACGAAGACGATCGAGGTCGCCTAGGTCCCTCCCACAGGTCCTCCTGCATAAAAAGATAATACATTAGTGTCAATTGAAAATTTCGGCAGAACCTCCCCTGCACGGGGAGGTTCCCAAAACCTACATAAAACATAGGCACAAAGGCCAACAACCACATATGTACCAACAACCACATATGTACCAACCTGTACATCTAAAGCCTATGTACATTGGATCAACGCAAGAGACAATCCATCGAGCTCAATTAAATAGGTAAAAAAACATGTACATCTGATTTTAGATACAAAACAAATTCACACGGCTATCAAACAAAGAAGAACAATATTTTCCAATAAGCAAATATTTTCCACCATACAATCGAACATCAGGGCATCTGTGTATATATAGATCAATGCAAAACTAATAATGAACACACCATAGTGTCAGTTAAGTTCAGATGTGAGGCACACATGTTTTGTCAAAGAACAGGGGCGGTGTCAGTCTTGGAGGAAGGGCCATGGATGCAAGCCAGAGCAGTGATGCCAGCAAATGGTGGGCAGGGGCAGTGGGGCTCATAAGTTCAGATGGTGCTCATAAGTTCAGATGCTGCCAATAAGTTTAAAGTTCAAAGAAAAAAATACGGTAAGCCTGGATATATACAGCAATCTCCTGTTCAGTTCGAGAGAGAGAAAAAAGTTCAAAGAAATGCAGTAAGCCTGAATGGGAGTGGGAGTGAACTACTTTGACAAAATACTGACATAATTCCAGAGAGGAGCCATATTTCTGGTGACCACGGCACAAATGTTTTGTCATGACTAGTCTATTTGTGTGTGAATATATACAGCAATGTGACGTAGCATATAACAGGACCTCCTCATTTCCAAATCTCGCAAACTGAGAATCAGGCCATACTCAAAATCCCAACATCACAAGTTTAATAGTTTATTACTAATATACTACTACTCCCCTCTTTCAAACTGTACAGCTATGCGTTGCAGTCATGTCAAATTGAGGCAAAACTAATGTGCGGAAGATCAAACCAAGTTAGGATTGGAAGCAAATTGAGGCATCCAGAAAGTATATAAATTAAGACAGTGCAGATTGGAAGCTTTATTACTCACTACGATTCGAAGCAAGAAGCACAGATCGACGAAATGCAGGAGGCTCGGTGTCGCTGCTACTTCGTTGTCCTCTAAACGTAGCTCGGTGTCGCTGCTACTTCTCCTCAAAGCTCCCACGGAGGCTGGCGGCTGGATCCAGGGCGTCGGCAGACTTAGAGGAGGCGCAGTTCTGGCCTAGGGTACCGGCGGCTTGAGAGAAGGGAGGGAGCTGGCCAGAGACGTGGCGGTGTCCACGGCGGCGGCGGTATCCTGACACGGACTAGAGCAGCGGCGGCCTGAGAGAGGTGGCGCATAGGGGATGAAGCTAGGGCGGTGGGGAGCTGTGAGAGGTGGCGGTGCTCCAGCCTAGGGCGGCTGGGCCATGGAGGGCGGCGCGGCTGGCACCTAGGACGGCGGCGGCATGCGGGGCGGCGCCATGGGGTAAGGGCGGCTCGGTGAATCAGCAGAGGCTCGGTCGGTGAGGGGCTAAGTCAGGAGAGGGGATAAAAGAAGTTAGGGTTTCAGCTTTATGCAGATCTCAATCGTCCGATTGTGAATCAACGGACAGAAAATTTTGGGCCAAACTGGAAATCATAGCCCAAATAGGAAATCATGGATCTCTTTTTTTTTCTTTTTTTTCTTTTCTATAAATTTTGTGAACTTCTACAGTTTTGGATTAGTAAATGATTTCTGGTGAAAAAATTGTCAACTGTAAAGTTCTGTAACTTTTTGAGATCTACAACTTACATTTTTGTCATTTTTTATGTGACTTTGTTTTATAAATTTAAAATTTTAATTTCAAAAAATATCAAATTGAAACAATATTTTCATATAGTAAATGATTTCAGCTGCAAAAGTCGTAAACATACAAGTTGTATGACTCATCAAGATCTACAATTTTTATTTTGATCATTTGTTCGTCTGACAAATTGATAGTAACATTGTTCATAAAATTTACATCTCACTCTTAGAGTTTATGAAACTCTAATAGAGAGATATAAGATTTGTGAACAATTTAATTATCAGTTTGTCGGATGAACAAATGACCAAAATAAATATTGTAGATCTTGATGAGTTGTACAACTTTTATGTTCATGACTTTTTCAGCTGAAATCATTTATTGCTTCAAAATATTGTTTGAAATTGCTTCATCATGTGATCACATACGGAGATGTCTGGGTTTTAGGCATCCGACGTCGCAACTTACTCGAAACCTTCTCAATTTTTTACCATAGCCTCTACATGCGATATCATGACGCCCAGACAAGTTTCATGATTTTCGGACCTCGTTCGGATTTTATATAATTTAAATACACTTTTCCTGCAAGTTGTTCATCATGTTACGGCAACCAGATGCTCGAAATTTCAAGTGAGTTCCTGGATACGGCCTCAACATACACCAAATATCATGAATATCATTTTTTGAATCACCAAATTCCATTATTTTATGCACCTACAGTTCAAATTTGAAGTATCAAAAAAAATTCAACGAAACGAAAAAAACTAACGAAATATACCAAAATAAGTCAAAATTGTCTCAAATTTGAACAAGGAGTTTAAAATAACGTGGGAAGGCCTCACAAAAAAAATGAGCCAAAAAAAACTAAAAAAAAAAATCTTCCCCGAGTGCTAGGACAGGGCACTCGGGGAAGAAACCCTTCCCCGAGTGCCTGGACAGGGCACTCGGGGAAGATGCTAGTTTCCCCGAGTGCCCTGTCCCGGCACTCGGGGAAGGGTTTCTTCCCCGAGTGCCTTGTCCTGGCACTCGGGGAAGATTTTTTTTTTAAGTTTTAACGGTGTAAACGAGTTGGGCCGTCAAGTAACATTTTTCTTCCCCGAGTGTCGCTCTTCCCCGAGTGTTGCACTCGGGGAAGAGGGTCTTTACCGAGTGCCGTTCTTTACCGAGTGCCAAGCACTCTGGGGCACTCGGGGAAGCCTCTCTTCCCCGAGTGCAATTCTTCCCCGAGTGCAACACTCGGGGAAGATCGGCTTCCCCGAGTGCTGGATTTTTGACACTCGGGGAAGCATGCGACACTCGGGAAATTTTGCCTCTCCTGTAGTGATATATCTATTCTTCTTATCTCTATCTGTTCTTATGTATCTATATCTATAATATTCTTATATATCTCTATATCTACTATCTACTACTTAATAATATAATAATACTACTTAAAAATATAACAATATGTTCTTCTATATCTCTATATCTACTCCTTAATTAATAATATAATGATACTAAATATGTCCCAAATTATAAGACGTTTTGGCTTTTCTAGATATATTGCTCTTACGATATATCTGGACATAGTGTATATTTATGTGCATAGCAAATACAACGTATCTAGAAAAGTCAAAACGTCTTATAATTTGGAACGGAGGGAGTACTACTTAATAATGTAACAATATATTCCTAGATATATTACTCTTACGATGTATCTATATATAGTGTATATTTATGTGCATAGCAAATACAACGTATTTAGAAAAGCCAAAACGTCTTATAATTTGGAATGAAAGGAGTACTACTTAATAATATAACAAGAGTAAATTTCATCACCGGTCCCTAAACTTGTATCGCTGTGTCATCCCGGTCCTTAAACTCACAAATTGACCGTTTAGGTCCTCAAACTTATTCATCTGTGTCATCTCAGTCCCTAAACTTGTTCGGCTATGTCATCCCGGTCCATAAACTTGAAAATCACCCATTTAGGTCCTCAAACTTATTCAGTTGTATCATCTCGGTCCCTAAACTTGATTTTGAGTCTCATCTGGGTCAAATAAGAGCGATCTAAGAACTCTATATTAAAAATTAATTCTTAACTTTTTCATATGAGCTCAAATGAAGACAAACTTTATATCAAAATTATAGCCCTCGACGCGATCTACAACTTTTTAGTTGAAAAGTTTTTGAATTAAAACTATTTAGGGTCTCAAAATATTATTGTAAATTTATAGATTTTGAAATTTAAAATTTAAAATTATCAAACAATCTTAGGTACTGACATAGTCTATATGAAAGTTATAGTTCTCAATATGATCTACAACTTTGTAGTTAAAAAGTTTTTTATTTAAAGTCATTTAGTGTCTCAAAATTAAATTTTAAATTAAATTTTAAAATCTATAAACTTACAACAATATTTTGGTTTTAATTCAAAAACTTTTCAACTACAAAGTTATAGATCGTGTCGAGGGCTACAATTTTAATATAAAGTTTGTCTTCATTCGAGCTTATATGAAAAAGTTATGAATTATTTTTTGATATAGAGTTTTTAGATCGCCCTGTTTTGACCCAGATAAGACTCAAAATCAAGTTTTGGGACTGGGGTGACACAACGGAACAAGTTTGAGGAACTAAATGGGTGATTTTCAAGTTCAGGGACCGGGATAACACAGCTGACCAAGTTTGAGGACCTAAACGGTCGATTTGTGAGTTTAGGGACCGGGATGACACAGCTAAACAAGTTTAGGGACCGGTGATGGACTTTACTCATATAACAATATAGTCTTCTATATCTCTATATCTACTATCTACAACTTAATAATATATGTACCTACATCAGTATTCTTCTGTTTATATTATTTGACAGTTTGACAGCCTTTGTAAGTCCCAAAAGAAAAAATGCACAAAAGTATTTCAAGAGTGCTCTAGTAGGCTACAGCTTGTCCCTGAAAACTAGAGAAGAATTCACCAATGAGACAATGATGAATTCAGTTGGATACATGGGGCTGAATTGTATATAATATGATGCAAGACTAAGCAGAGTGGATTTCAATGCCAGTCCGAGGTACAAGTTGGTCAGATCAAGGAAATCTACCACATCCAACGGATCCACTAAATATCATCTATATCTCCAAATCAAACAAGAAAACAGCAGAAAGGTTCTCTGTCTCGTATGCTGTTGCCACTCCAATACCAGTCTACCACACTGAACCTCTGAAAAATGAAGTCCAGACAGCAGAGCAATATCTGCCCCCAAAACAATTGGAGCGACAAGAAAATAAGACACGATCTGAGTAGCACTTTGCCAATCAGTAGTCAGACACTGCAGAATGCGAGAAGGGGTCTACCACACCGAACCTCTGAAAACTAAGTCAAGACAAAAGAGAAATTTCTTGCCCAAAACAATTGGATTGTAGAAAAAAAAAAGGACCTGAACAGAGTAGCACTTTGACAATCACTCTTCAGACATTGTTGAATACTGCACCAAACATTTTCATTAACATGTGCTTCAAAAAAAAATCCAGGACAGAAATATGTCCATATATAGGAGAAGATAACCTGATGCTCAGGCTATCACCAATTCACCACGGAGAACAGAAAATCATGAAAGCAAGGCACAACAGAATACACACCACAAGCATAAAAGCAGCTCCATTATTTGGTACCCAAATTACAGTAGATGCACGCTCTCATAGCATAGGATCAAGAGATGCCCATGGCCTCGAATGAAACCAGCAACTGAAGGTAAGACGCACAATTGCAACAGCCAGAACTGAGTACTTGAGACACGGCACTGCATTATTCCAACTGAATCATGCGTCTAGTCTACAGAAGCGACACCTATCCACACCACTGACAACGACTGATCGGATAAATGGATGGAGTCCACCAGGTAGCACCAAAGCACAAGGCGCTTATGCGTTCACCTTGGGCGCCCATCCCGCAATCACATGCTCCTCGGATGGCTTAGTCTTGACAAAAGATTCACGGCTGAAAAGAGCCTGCGCAAAGAAAAAGGTGAGCTCAATTATTCGATTCTGTAGTACAGGTTATGGAGCTGATAGCGAAATGCAATCACTTGAACACTTGTGTACCTTGGTGTAGGCGTGGACATTGGTTAGGTTTTCTGGGATCTTCCAGCCTTTGAAATGCTCCAGTGCGACCTGGAGGTGGAAGAGCTTTGGCGCCAGGCTAAGATCAGCCGCTGACACGTTCTCCCCGTTGATGTAGGGGCCCTGCAAACACCAGAGTATTGATAATGACATTAGGAAAGGCATGGTTCAATCAGATTTGATGGTGAGACTAAGCAATACCAGAGCACCAAGTCATCAAATCAAATAAAAAAATGATTTGCGTCATATCCAAACAGGTTAAGTGCACAGAAGAATGTGTTGTGTCTATTTCCCTGCTGAAAGCAACAGCCATATCAAACAGTAAGAGGTGAAGCATTTAACTTACATGAGCTTTGAGATGCTCATCCAGTGCCTGAAGCTCATCCAGAAGCGCCTTCTCTGATCCATCACTAGCATCCTTGCTCTTCAAGAACTTGACAAAGGCTGGGAAAATCTTTGATCCCCTGTCATTACAACCATATCAGGTCACATAGCATAACCACTAGGACAATTGCTAAAGCTCAAAATTGAAATGTACACGGCAACACAATAACCCAAAATAATGCTTCAGAAGAAACTTAAGTGGAGATAGCAATCTTGCAAGTTACAAGTATTTCACAAGCTATAAATCAAACGCTTGACAGATCCTATTGCAGCTGCTTCTCATACTGAACCTCGTGACCAGTATGCCTGAGAAATATATTACTTCCTTTTTCTTTAGTATAGGTATTGCCTGTGAAAATTACGAGTAAAACGCTGCTAGATTGTGATTCTTCAGGTGTATGAATTATGAACTGCCAGCTATTTGAACATAATACACCTCTGAAATGAAAGCAGATACAACTAAGATCTCACCCTTTTAAATAATAACAATAATAATAATTGCAGAACTTACGGTCCATTCAGAACATGTCAAACTGTTTAACGCCCTAGGAATTAAGAGAAAAAGAGAATCTCCCATGATCAAACATAGACTTAACTACTTCCCTAACAAGATGGATGTGAGCAGGACAACTTACACTGATGCATATTCTGGAGGGGTGACCAGAGATGGAGTTGGGAACTTCTCCTCAATGACTTGGGTGATTACATCAGAATCAGCAATGCATTTACCATCACCACCTTTGAGCACAGGCACCTTACCCTCTGGGTTAATCTCCAGAAACCTGAAAGAGCCATTACAGTAGGTTGGATGTAATGATTACAAAAAAAAAACAGAGTCTAAATGGACTTAATTACACCCTTGGATCATTGAAAAAAAATATAAGCTGCAAAATCCTCTTCAATCTTCAAATTAGAAAGTAACTATGAATTCATATGAAAGGGGTGCATAATTCCAAGTGTGCCATTGCCAGTACAGATTTGAGAAGCACATTTTGCCAATTCCAATATTTCCACAAATTGATGGTTTGTATAGTGAAAAACCTCAAACCTTCTCTAGTGTGCATAAGCTGGCTGTAATCCAAGGATACTATAGAACTCTAATTTCTCAGGGAAGACATATGCAACTGTACCAGACAAGATACTGAGTATTGGCTGTTGAACAAAGTTCTGGGGTTTATGTCCTGATAGCTCTAAGTTCTCCAAAACAAAAACATAAGAATTCCCAGGAATTACTAACCAGTGTCATACTCATACAGTAAAAAATAGGAGGCAGTGTTAAGCTACAGCTACAGATCGTTCCTGAAAATTAGAGAGAAAAAAAATCACCGGAGAAAGGACACAGGGGGGTTGAATAGTACAGAATTCATGACTAAAAGTTGTGTGGATTTTTCCAGTACCAGTTACAGGCTGCAAGTCAGTGAGATCAAGGAAATCTACCACATCCATCAAATGCACTAGCCTAAAATATCATCCACTAGTAGTAGAGTTCTAGACTCTCCAAAGCAAACAAGGAGACAGCGCAAGGATTCCCTGTCTCAAATCCTGTTCCCAGAGTTTTTTTAAAAAAAATCCTGTTCCCAGTCTACCACAGTGAGGTGACCGAACCTCTGGTCTCTGGAAATGAAGTCAAGACAGCAGAGAAGATGTTAAGACACGGCCTGAGCGGTGCTTTGCCAATCGGTATTCGGTCGTGACTCGTGAGACACCGCGTGCAGCGGAAAGGGAACAGAGGGAGAGAGACGGACGGACCATTCGGGCTTGTTGCCGAGGTCGATGAGCTTCACCTCGTAGGGGACCTTCTTCTCCTCCAGCGTGAGCAGCACCCTCTGCGAGAACGGGCCTGCCAGCAGCAGGTTCCAGTTCCATCCAAACCAAACCAGGGTCAGCGGGAGCAGTTAGGGTTCCGGGCGGAATCGGGCGCGGGAGACGGGGGACGGGGGGGAAAAGCACTCACAGTCGCCGAGCGTGTCGGGCTTCCCCACGGCGGCCTTCACGCACACCTCCACCGGCGCCACAGCGGCCATGGCGATTGGCGACGGACGGCGTTCCGGTTCGCTTCCGCTTGCCTCCTTCCTCCCGGTCGATCTGGCGAGTGGCGAGTGGCGAGGCGAGGTGTCCTGCTCTGCGACGAGCCGGTGAGCGGTGCGGAGGCCGACCGGCAGCTATAGCAGGAGAGGGCAGAGGGGATCGCGCCGGACAGCGGGACAGGGACGGGACGGACGCCCGCGGGTCGCTGACGCGTGTGTGGGGCCAGTGAGGGTCCCTCCCTTCCGTGGGCCCGCTTCTGGAGCCTTCGGGAACCGGGACGTGTTTGTGGCCTTGTGAAGTGGTGGGTACCACGTTGTCGCTCTCGCTCCCTCTCGTGCGCTTTTGAGAAAGGAAAAAGTCTAATTGACCCCCCAACTATAGTCGGTGGTCTAGTTTACCTTCGAACTATGAAATGGTCTAATTTATCCTCTGAACTTTGCAAAACCGGCTAAATCACCCCCTCGGGCGGTTTTAGGCGGTGGTTTTGCTACAGTGTCGGTGGTTTTGCTAAAGTAACAGCGGTTTTGTCTTTTTCTTTTTTATTTATTTCGTCTGAATCTTTGAAAAATCATAGTAAATCACAGAAAAATCATAAAATGAAAAATCCAATTTTGTTGGACTCCACATGAGTAGATCTACACAGTGAATATATAATATAGTATGCTTTAGTACAAAATTTTTGTTGTATGAATTATTCAAATTAATTACAGAAAAAAATAGATCAAAATTTACAGCAAAAACTTTGTACTAAAGCATACTATATTATATATTCATTGTGTAGATCTACTCATGTGGAGTCCAAAAAAATTGGATTTTCTATTTTATGATTTTTCTGTGAGTTACTATGATTTTTCAAAGATTCAGACGAAATAAATAAAAAAGAAAAAGACAAAACCGCTGACACTGTAGCAAAACCGCTGACACTGTAGCAAAACCACCGCCCAAAACCGCCCGAGGGGGTGATTTGGCCGGTTTTGCAAAGTTCAGAGGGTAAATTAGACCATTTCATGGTTCAGGGGGTAAACTAGACCACCCCTTATAGTTGGGGGTCAATTAGACTTTTTCCGAGAAAAGGGTGAGCGTCTGAACGAGACAAGACAAAAAAAAAAAATTCCGGTGCGCGCTGCTGCTCCTTTTGCCAACGACGACGTGGCCTTCTCTCTTTTTTTCGACATGAATGGAGACGGAGAATGGTGCTTCCTCCGTTGCCGCCGACAGTGTCATTTTCACCTTCCAAGAATTTAAACATCTTTAAATTTAATGATGTATATATAAATATTAATATTTATATTGTATAATTAGTATTATTAGTTAAATCGTTAAATATATCTTCATAATTATCTGATTTGGAAATTTGGAAATACAAATGTTGATAATATCTTTTATATATCTAGTTAAACTTAAGGAAATTTAATCGGCTTGAATTCCACGGCAACTCTTTTTTTTTCGGCTTGCCACCTCCGAAGATTGTTGCTGAGACAATGTTTTGTAAACTATATGGTAGACGTAGATTAATCCCCTCTCCCAAAAAAACAAGGTAACATGTGGATGCCTAATTCCTCTTTTTTTATATTTATTGGTTGAGTTCATAAATATTTTATTTGGAGTTGAGTTCAAAACCTCTTCCCTTGCATAGTTCGGATTCTACTTGAATGTTCTTTAGATTCATAACCTGAAGTTAATTTTTGGTGGTCAACCTTAGATATAAGGACAAGGACTCAAAGTTGAGGCGAAGGTTTGTCTTGCTTCTTGTGTTTTTATATTCATTCATACCCTAAAGTAACATGATTCAAGTTCGAAGTTTTTATATCAAATTGAAAGACCTAAAACTGTCCACGGCGTTGGTTTTGAGCGATGCTCAAATCGGAGAGAGACAGCATCCAGGCATCGGGTTGCAACGTTGCAGGGAGCGATGCCGAAATTGAAAAAGGTCTACCCAAGTCATGTAGGTTCCTCGATGCCTAAAGAATAAAAAATTCTATCCCAACCGGCCTCCGTCGGAAACAGACAATCCATGTTCTGACACATGCTGCAGTAGGCATCGGTGCCCACGCTGTGCAAATAGATGAAATTCTGGCATCGGTACAGGTGGCAGAACAATTTTTTTAAGCATCGGCTACGCTGTGGACAGTCTAAAAATTCTGAGTCAATAAAAGTATTAAGCTCGATTTAAAAAAAATCTAAAGATTGGAGTTTTAAGTTCAAAGTTATCTTAATCCAAATTCGGATTCAAGTTGTTGATTTTGAGTTTAAACTTGCCTTTCATACCTTTTATTGATGACCAGGTGAGTCAAGAATGTGTTGTCCCTTGAAATTGGGTCCTGTGAGTTCAATATCTTTGTTACTCTATACCATATTCTATAATGATTGGATAAAAATGTTTCTGTAGAAACTATCTATTGGGACTATGGTTTTTATATGTAGTATCTGTATAAATTAATAGGTATATATGTAGTTTTTAGCATTGGGACTGCCCTGATCTACAGAGGTTATTAATTGTAGGAGATTAAAAGGTTGGTTTTGGAGAAGAAAGATGTCACGTAAGTTATTGCAAGAGATATAAAAGAGACATTTTCTTAAAAAAAAAAGAAGAAAGAAAATAAAAAAGACAAAATGTCAAACAAGATAAACCTTTCGTTGTATCTGCTCTTGACAATTAATAATGTCTATAGCTAAGCATATCTACATGACATCTTTCTATCAATGACTAGCCGATGGCACCAGATTTCCCAAATCCCTACCGCGAGCACGCCTCCATTTCGCCTATAAATACACGGTACACCCTCGATGGAGTCCACGCTTCACGAACAGCGCCGCAGAGGATCCATGGCCGCAACACATGGTCTCGCCTCGCCACGGCGAGCTCGTGAGGGAGAAGAGAGTATCTGAGAACCGGGTCCCATCTCCGCCCTGGGCTTTCGCGCCTCGTGCTCCACCCGAACCTTTTCGAACTCGCTCCTCACCCACGCGGCCGTGCCCCACCAGCCCCTCGCACGCGCCCTCCGCCGCGGCAGCAGCACTCTCACTGACACCATGCCCCGCCTCGCCCTGTGGCCCAGGTGCAGGGAGGTGCACGTGGCGGCCCTCGCGGGGCCCGCGCCTCCCGCGGCGCCCACCGCACTTTCACGTGGGCCCCCACCGCCCGGTGCTGCCCCACAGTTCAAAATCTGAGTTCGTCAGGGGAGGCGAAGGAAGTTCTCCACCAGCAGAGCCTGGAGGAGGAGGAGAGAGGAGAGGCGGAGGCGGAACCGGAAGCGATGCTGCGCGGCGGCGGGTCGCGAGCCCCAGCGAAGCCACGGCGCCCCCACTCTCACTCCCACTCCCGCCAGCGGGCGCCGTCCCCGCCCACCCCGTCGCGCCGAGGTGAGCGAGCACGGGCCGAGCTCGCCTCTCCGTTTCCGCATTTATTCCCGTAATCTAACCAGAGAGGCTCTTTTTGGTTTGGTTTTCCCCGTGCCGTGATTGCGCAGCGAGCGGGCCTGCCGCTTCGGCTGCCCCCGAGTCGAAGGAGCCGGCGGCGTTGGAGGCTCCGGTGGTGTCTTCCATGGAAGAGGCATCGGTGAGTAGACCACCAGCACCAGTCCCCATCTCTTCCTGTTACTTCTCGAGAACCATGGTTTTTGATTATTACAGCTGCTGCTCATATTGTACCACCGCATGTGTTTAAATCGCATTTCCAAGTTTGAAACGTATGCACTTGTTGATTGTGCTTCGTGGGTTTTGAGAAAGAGAATATTTAATTATTTATACTTGGGCTAGAGTTTTTTTAATAAAAAATTAAAACTTCTTTCAATTTTTAAAAAACCCCCGAGATTCACTTCTCTGGCTAGTCATTGTTTTGCCACGATTTGTCTACCTCGATTTGCTAGTAATTGCAACTGTTATATGATCGCATCAGTTCACATTTGAATTCAAGCGGGGGTTCAAAAGGGCAAAGAAGGCAATGCTGCCGCCGCCGGTGGATGCGCCGAGAGGTGAAGACAATTCAAGAGAGGTACGTGATGCAGCACACTTCTGTCCAATGCATTTCGACACAGTTAAAATACTTCTGATTAGCGAACTGCGTGCTGAAAGCCTTTGTCCGTGCTCTCTTTCTCTGTTCGCAGGGCTTCCGCAGCAAGTCAAACGCTGTCCCTGTGAAGAAAGATGCGCCGAAGCAGGTGGAGTTCACCCATTGCTCGCCTGGTATTGTTGCCAGGCTGATGGGCCTCGACACCGTGCCTCGCCCCAAGAAACCTCTTGGCCGGTGCCAGAGTGACACCCGGGCTAACCTGCAGCGGCACTTGTCTGGAGTTGTTCAAGATGTGGACAGTGTCTCGTCTGGAGATCAGACATGTAACATCGGTTCTGATGAGCTGCCAGCACTGAAGGATGTTTTTGAGGTAACAGAGATGGAGAAGATGGCGATGCATGATCTGCTGCAGCCTGGAAATCAGGAGCCGTATCTGACAAACATTGAGGCTGATCTGGAATTTGTGAGGCAGAAGTTCTTGGATGCCAAGCGCCTTGCCACTGGCGAAGGGAATATGAATTCAAAGGAGTTCAGCGAAGCACTTGAGCTACTCCACTCCAAAAGGGATGTTTTCCTTGAAATCCTTCAGGAGAACAGGACTGCAGTGTCAGGATTCTCAGGACACATCCTTAGCCACAGTGGGTTGCAGTGCTCTTCTCATACAAGCAATGCTGCTGCTGCACAATTGTTTGAGAAAGAAATCCCTTGTCGCATGGAAGGGGATCCCATGGAAGGTGGGTGTGACGGGATGCATGACATACCAAAGGAGTTTGAGAAACCCATTCCTAGCATGCCGCTCAGAGAAACTTCAGTTACACCAGTGGCGCTGTTGGCACCAAATGAGGGCAAGAGTAAAGGTTCATGCCGTCGCTCTCAAATCGTTGTTCTGAAGCCAAACCTGCAAAGGAAAAGTTTCACACCTGTTCTATCGAGCCAAGAAGCACCACAGTATAAACAGAGGAATGGGACACAACATTCGAAGCATCCACACCATAGTAAACAATTTTCTGTGCCACGAAACAATGAAGTTCTTGAAGGAGAAAGGGGTTCAACACTACAGAAGGTTAGAAAACAAACACCTAAAAGCGGTAGCAGGAGGAGACCATCCCAGGAGGAATATAATCTTGAAGTGGATACTGAGAAGGCAAAAGTTAGTTCTACCTCTTATGATGACACCATGCCCTTTTATTCAAGTATTCATTCTGCTGGACCATCAGTAAGTAGAAAGGCCAGAAAGCACCTCTCGGAACGATGGCAAATGGCTTGCCAATCTGGTTCAGAAAGTTCAATTCCTAAAGGCATAAAAACACTAGGTCAAATGCTCGGACTGTCCGATAGAGATGCACCAAAAGAAACCCCCCAAAGGGGAGGATCAGATCCAAACTTCAACCCCTATAATGTGAGGGAGGTGCCAGGCAGCCCTCTTGGCATTAGCAGTAAAGATGGGTGGAAGACAGGGATTTACTCTGAAGATGATTCAAGAGCTGGTGTATCAAGGAATTTTCCCAGGTCCAAATCTCTTCCAGCCTCATCTACCACTTCTGCAAAATTGTCGGGCAGGAGGCAGTCTGCACCAACCCGTAGGTTGCCCATTCTGAAAGATATATTGAATGCACCCACTGATGAATCTGAAACTGCACATATCAGGAAGAGATCACCAATCAGAAATGCAAAACAGAAAAATGGAAAATCAACTGTTCATCTAGGAAAGGAAAATATGCTACCTGAAAAAGAGACTCATGTAGCTTCGGAAAAAGCTAGGCACAGCATCTGCATTTCTGATCTTTCTCGGGCAAGCAATATACATACTGAAAAGTGCCCTGATGATGCTATCAGAACTGAGGATCAAGAAGAATCTGATTCTGCTCTTCAACACGATTACATGAAAAAAACACAAGGTTTTATGGGATGCACATACCAGACACTAGCAACATCATCTCCAGAGACAAAAGAAGTTTTATCAATTCAGAATCGGGATAGCATAGAATTGAAGGTATGTTCCAACAGTGTTATTATCAAGTAGTTTTACATTTACCTTGTCAATGTTAGTTGGTCAACATGCACCAACAGTTGCTATGATTGCTAAGAAATAGAGTTAGCCTCATTTCTGCTAAGGAAGAAACACACAGGACTTGAGTTGGGTGGGTTAGGCATTAGGGGGTGGACAGTCAACTTATGGTGGGTTAGGCGTTAGGGGGTGGACAGTCAACTTATTTTGCTGTTCTAAATAAAAATTTTAGTAGTTATTTATTTTTAGTTGTACAATTTCTGAATATGCAAATCACACCATCTCGAAGTCATTTTAGTTTTGTTGTGAAAATTTTTGGCTCCAGTGGAATAATTGCATTCTGCTTATTAAGATTTAACATACATTTTATTCTAGGAGGAAAGGAAACCATCAAGGGAGATTGAAGTTGATGAAGTTGACACTCTAGCCACAGAATCAGCAAGTATTGCAAGTGCTGAAAGTTCTAACTGCTCAAGTCCAACTGCTTTATCGCAACACAGTTCTGGTGAAGAGACTTATTATGGAATCTATAAAAGCATCAATGTTGGTATTCAAGGTTAGTATATCAAAGGAAATCAGTTTTCCTTCACTTACTATGGTTAAATTACTGAATACTACTGATGTATCTTCTAAAAAAAATATGCAGAACTCAGAGAGCAACTGAAGATGCTGAAGATGGAAGACCAAGATCTTTGTGAAGACTATTCTGGTACATTGTCAAGCGACGAGTTCGGCAGTATGAACATCTCAACGTACCAAGCCATGGAAGAGCAGTTATCTATGTTTAAGGATGAGGCGGACAGGGATTTCTCTTATGTACAGGACATGCTTCGTAGCGTGTGCGACTTACCAGATCACCCAGAAGATTGGCAAGTGAGCTCAGATGTGTTCCTGTGTCTTGAAAACAAGCATGGCAAGCTGGTTCTGTGGTCGAGATCAGACAGGAAACTTCTGTTTGATTTTGTGAACTCCATCTTGGCTGACATGACCATTCCAGACAACGGCTTGCATTCAAAGATCATGATGAAGTGCTGGCCTGAAATAGATCGCGCACAGTTAGCTGAAAATGTCTGGCAAATGGTGCAGAAGCGAAGTAACAACGGACATTTCTTTTTGGAGGATGTTCAGCCTTTGCCTTTGGACCATCGTTCTGAGGTAGAACTGGTTGGAATGAATATTGCCAGGATGATCCATGATGACATCATAAGAGATTGTATCATCGAGTTCTTGTCACAAGAGAACTACCTTGTTACCAACTAGTGTTTAGGGCTGTAGTGGTTAAGCTATATTGTTAGGCAGATGAGTCACATAACCTTGTGCAAATCACTGGTTTGCGAAATGGTTTCTACTGGTAGGCTGGTGGTACCATTTGATTGGCATGATGTGTAACCTTGTATAATGTATGGACCTATGGTTAAAATACATCTCGTCTTGTCGCAGTGCCTCCTTTTCAAGGAATGCATACTTTTGCTGCATTGCAAATGGATCATGGTGCAAGCAGTTTTGTGATTGCGATAGTGATAACTTCAGCTTGTTGCATGGAAGGGATCTTGGATTGTGATCTGTATTCAGACTCTGACAAGGAATTGATCATGTGGGTATGGAACCAAATGCTTGTTGGATTACCTCTCTCGATATTCTGTTTTGTTGCCGGTTATGTGTGGTGCAGCGCTTTCAGTTGTGCTGCTGTCTAGTGGATATTCTTTTAGTATTTTGTTCTCTGGGAGGAGCTCTTTCGAGCAAACTCTTGCCTTGTTGCTTCAATTGTTCCTTGGTCAGTTCTGAGCAATTAACAAGCTGCTAATTGTCATTACGCATTACGGACTATGCTAGATGACCATGACGGAATGAAAGGAGCAGTTGTGTTGACTGCCTTGCCGGAGACGAGGAATATTCAGGAGTGAGGTAAATAATCTTCTTCCAAGTTAAGGTGAGTTTTTTTTTTTGGCGTGTGACTTAAGTTAAGGTGAGTTCAGAGAGGGACTTTGCACTGCTTGGAATGTTGGGGGCCCCTCCCGTGTTGCCTTGCGGTTGACTTGACCATGACCAAGTTACGTAGACTGCATGCGTTGGAATCTTGGGAAACTTCACTGATAGTCCTGCTAGTAGCCTAGTAGGCATGACTATACCAGCGCTGCATGGGCCAGCTGGTGGTTGACTTGACTTGACGGAGACTAGATCTAACCAACTGCTGTCCAAGAATCCTCCCCGTCCGGCCGTGATCCGTCAGCTTGCAGTCCTAGTCGCGTCCATGGAGTTCACACCCTGTGCATTGTGCAACCTTTTTCTGTTTCTATATATGCACGGCATCAGCATACTCCTTTCCATCACAAGCCAAACCACAGCTAGATACTCCTTTCCATCTGCGACCGTGGCTTTCTCTTCTCCATGCCCGATGCCTCCTCTCCTCTACACACTACTCGGCAGCCTCCTGCTCTTATGTTCCCTGCAGCACGCTCCTTTGCATTCCGTCATCGTTGCCGCCGCGGCGAATGGCGACACTCTCGCGGCAGGCCAGACACTTGCCGCCGGCGACAAGCTCATCTCAAGAAACGGCAAGTTTGCGCTCGGCTTCTTCCAGTTCCAGCCACCAGTACCGTCGTCCAGCATCAGTAAGTCCACTGATGTCACCACCACCTCCTCTCCCGGCTGGTACCTTGGCATATGGTTCAACAAGATCCCAGTTTTCACCCCTGTCTGGGTTGCCAACAGGGAGAAGCCCATCACTGACGCTGAGCTCAAGCTAACTCAGCTCAAAATCTTACAAGATGGCAATCTTGCCATCATCCTCTCAGGCAATGCCACCACTACTGAATCCATAATCTGGTCCACTACTACCCACTTCATCAATAGGTCGACAGAAACCAGCACAAACACTACTAGTGCCGCTCTCAGAAACAATGGAAACCTTGCCCTCGTAGCACATAAATACCCATCTTCTGGTTCTAATGAAGTTCTACCATTGTGGCAGAGCTTCGACTATCCAACAGATGTTGGAATTCCTGGCGCCAAGATAGGTTGGAACAAGGTCACTGGTTTTAAATGGATGTACATCTCAAAGAAGAACCTGATAGATCCCGGTCTTGGCTCATACAGCCTTGAAATAGACACCAATGGAGTGCTGTTCCTTGGGCGCCGCAATCCCCCTCTTGTAGCAACTTGGTCTTGGCCACCCGGAAACTTAGCAGATAAACTTCTAACAGTTCTCAATGGGTTGCTAGATTCAGATCTACGGACTAAAGGTCTGTTCAAACCTTCTTATGTCAACAATAATGAAGAGCAGTATTTCACGTACACCTCACTGAACGAGTCATCTTCCTCATTTGCCTCATTAGATATCTCTGGTCAGGTTAAGCTGAATGTTTGGTCGCAAGCTAATCAGTCTTGGGAAACCATATATGCTCAGCCTTCTGATTTCTGTAATACATATGCTGTCTGTGGGCCTTTCACGGTCTGCAACGGAAATTCAGGTCCATTCTGTGAGTGCATGGAGACCTTCTCTCCGAATTCGCCTCAGGATTGGGGCCTTGGTGATCGAACCAGAGGGTGTGCCAGAAATACTCCCTTGGACTGCACAACTAGTAACAAGAATGTGACAAGCTCAACAGATGTGTTCCAGCCCATATCTCGTGTCACATTGCCCTATGATCCTCGCAGCATAGAATCTGCTACCACTCAAAGCCAATGCGCGGAAGCTTGCCTTAGCAACTGCTCCTGCACTGCTTATTCCTTTAACAATAGCAAATGCTCTATTTGGCATGGAGAGTTGCTTAATGTGAACCTGGACGATGGCAATGCTATTATTTCTGAAGATACTCTTTACCTTCGCCTTGTTGCCACCAAAGATTTCCAAATTTTCAAGAAAAACGACAAGATAAAACCTAGAGCTGTTATTGTTGCAAGCATTGCTAGTTTTGGGTCACTGGTTCTTGTTATATTGTTAATGATTTGGAGGATTAAATTCAAGTGTTGTGCTGCAACATTACAAGAAATTCAAGTTAGTGGTGGTGGAATTATAGCCTTCAGATATATTGATTTAGGTCATGCTACTAAAAATTTCTCTGAAAGGCTAGGAGGAGGTGGTTTTGGTTCTGTGTTCAAGGGAGTTTTAGACAACCAGACTATTATAGCAGTGAAAAGGCTTGATGGAGTTCGTCAGGGAGAGAAGCAGTTCAGAGCTGAGGTGAGCTCAATTGGACTGATCCAACACATAAACTTAGTGAAATTGATTGGTTTTTGCTGCGAAGGTGATAAGAGGATACTTGTGTATGAACACATGCCAAATGGGTCTCTTGATGCCCATCTCTTTCAGAGCAAGGTTGCTGT